>JABUQX010028273.1:0-43335 GCA_015478945.1 Trachelipus rathkii | reverse complement strand
ATTCGTCAAGCTAAGCCCGTTTACTATTACACTAAACTAATAAGATGCGACCAACCTGGCTTGGTCCCTTACTGATGGAAATTTCTGGCCCCCGCTGGCCAAAATATATCTAACAATTTGTAATAGCTGCCTTTGTCCTTCCCTTAATTTGCTCGGAACGATTCTGTTACCTAACCTCTCTTCATGAAAAGGCCAATCATCTTCGGCCTCACTTTTCATTCATCTAACATTCTACCCTGGACGATTCTGCACCCTCTTCCTACACGTTCTTCTCTCTTCAGGTCTTCCCATGTTTTCCATTAAGTATTTATCGTGCTGCATGGATCCTGTTCTATGAACCTCAGGAAGGTTAGTCGGTCGCGATTGCATTCCTCCTACGTGTTCTTGAGCGAGTTAGTGCTTCCGAGCTGACGCCTGTTCCTTCGTTCCAACTTACTCCTAATGTCTTATCTAATACTTTGCTCAAGTGCATGGAAGCGCGCATACTGTTACCAACCGATTCCGAAAAAACGAAAGCACTCTTGATCCTTCAAACTATCGCCCTATAGCTCTCATTGTATCTATCTAAATCTTTGGAAACCTTCTCAACTCTCATTTCTCGGATCATCTGGAGTCTCATTCACCTTTTTCCAATCACCAGTATGGCTTTCGTCGTCGAGGTCAACTGGTGGCATACTTTCTATCTAACTGATATGGTTTTCCGCCCTCAGGAACATATGGGGTCTTGAGTAGGTGGCACTGGACATATCCAAAGGCTTATGACCGGGTTTGGCACGCGTCACTGCTCTCTCAAGCTTCCTTCCTTTTGGTGGTTACTCCTTCCCTGTGCTTACTCTTGTTTGGTTTTCTCTCCGATCGCACAATAGTCATCACTTGTTGCATGAGCTCCCTACTTCCTACTTTCCTGTTACTGTGCGTGTTCCCGGCAGTTCTGTTTCTATCTCCAACTTTAGTATTCCTGATTTTCATCAAACGATTTCCTCAGCTGGTATTTCCAAACTCTGTTCCACTCTAATGCGATGACTCAACTCTCCATTTCTTCACTCATTTCATATCTTCTCCTCTTTTCGCTTCTAGAGTTGCCTCTCGTCTTCAGCTTTGCCGATTCTATTCTTGACAAGACCGTGGGTGGGATATTCCCGGTGGGGCCACCCGCAAACCTTGTCAAAATTTCACTCTTTTAAAAAATTAAAGTTCTTCACATCTCCCTCCAAAAAACACATTCAGCCTTTCTTCTTCGACGGCTCTTGCGCAGCGCTTCTGAAAGTCTCCCTGTAGAATAACATAAAACATTCTTGGTCTTAAACTTAAACAACAAAATTTGTCTTGGAAACGCTCATATTTTATGGTTGCATAAGGTGGCCTCAGAAGAAGCTGGGAGCATTCTGTTAGGTTGCCGGCGGAAGTTTTCTCTTCACAGCCTACTCCAGTTATATAAGGCTTTATTCGCCCTTGTATGGGAGACTGCTCTCACACTTTGGGGGGGCTCCGCTCCCCTTCTAATTGCATAGGGTCTGAGATCTAAACTAAGAGACTAGATAAAACTCTATCTCTATGCGACGTTAACATTGGCGCTCCTTCCTTTCTATAGTAAAGAAGCAATAGATAACTGGATAACGGGTTCGCAACCTGGCAACAAGAGTCGGCGGGCAAGTTTAATGCGACCCTACCGGAACACTAATCCACCACCCTTGCTCCTCCTCGTAGCACCACAGAGGGTGCCTTTTGAAACTCTACGTACGATAATTATAATGCAGTCAGACAGATAATTGCGAAACTCAACTTGATTCGTGAGATGGTGGCATACATACATTTCAAAAAGTTTATCTGCTCGTGAACTCCTAGCCTTCTTCGTGTCTTATTTCAAAACATTAATTTAATCTTCCTCTCCTCGTCAAGTATCTACTATCTGATTGAAATTAGTAAACTTTTTGGGATCAAACGAATGTTTTTTTTTTTTAATGTTTTATTTTCCGCAACCCTCATTCGAGAAAGGGCAGTCCCCATGCTCATGGAGGTGGCGAATCTGTAAAATACTCATACCTATTACTATTATATATAAGAACTATAAGCTATACAATATTTGTATATGTGGTCACTTGACACCTTATATAATATAGTATAATATAATACTATATATAGTAACAAATAGCATACTTAGGTCACATATATTATATATATGGTACTATACTATAGTTTAAAATCATGATACTGGTTAGATAACTATATATATAATAATATACACTCTCTTCAAAGAGTAGTAAGAACAAAGAGCAAAAAAGGATGTTAATCTGAAATAAAATTTGACCTATTTAGTTTTGCACATTATGGAAATATCTCGTCAATGAGAGATTCATCCCCTAAGTACGCTCATACCAAAAACTATATTGTTAAAATATAAAGTACAACAATACTAATATGGCTAAAAGGTCAAGTATGATAAACTAATACTCCACGTATAATTACAATAATGAGAGTATCCCAAGTAAGTAAATAGTTATGGAACACGTGACAGATCCAAGATATGATTTCAATTCACTCGAGAAAGTCAAAAATTTGTTACGTACAAATGTTTCGAACATTAAATTTATAGTATTAGTTACCTCCTTAATATAAGCGTATTGTTTTAGATACCAAACTCAATTCTACAGCTAGATGGTGTATTCCCTTTTGAAATAGCATACCCAGCCATACCATCCAACCACCATACTTTAATGAACTTACCAATTATAATGACAAAAAATAACCTCTCTCCTCTAATACATTTACCTGACCTGCTCCAACAATCGGATATTTATCTCCGATCTAAACCAATTCATTCTTCAAACGTCCTTTTCTCGAAGCGGATTCGACTCAACATAAGCCACAAGTCGATTCCGTGGAGCTTTATATTACTCCAATATTAATTATGTGTAGGGGCTCGACTGTTTTTACTCTCTCTTTCCATTCTACCTAAAGATATGACTTGCATAGCATGAACAGCCATACTACACTTCTAGGCCACTTTCTAACCATAACATACTGCTAAGGTTATAAATCTTTTTTCTTGAATATATCCCAAATTACAAAAAAAAAATTATTCCTTTAGTGTTGAGTTTTATTAGATATTTCATCGTGTGCACTGAAAGAATTTATATATTATTTTTTTTATAGCTTTATTTAAGTTTTTTAAGTACTGTTATCACGTGTACTTCTTATATCTACTTATTAGCTTACCTCCTATTTAAATTTACTATATTAATTGATGAATTTGGTTTTAGGTAATATATCAGCTATTATACATATTTAGTTACAATTGCTATAGTAATTCCACACTATCAATATATATAGAATTCTTCATTTGTTGAAAATATAACTCTTGATTTATTTAATATTGATTATTAGTTACTAAGTTTAAACTTTCAATATATATTATTCAATAATAAAATTGTTAGATTTGAGTTTTATCCAATCTCTTCTATAAACAATGCTCACTTACTTTGTTTCTCAGTACGGTTATATTAGCAGTTTATATAGTATATACATGATTTTTGATTGTATAATACTATACTTCAATTTAAGACCCTTGATTTTAGTTAAGTATCTTCATGCATATAGTACTATATTATTTGTCATGTCATGATATTTTTAAAATATATCTGGTTTTTAATACTCTTGTGTTTTTCTATCCAATCTCTTCTTTATATTATATATATCTATCTAGCAAGCCCTTAAATCTCTTAATCATAAACCATTGTTATTATATTTCGCCACCATGGTGAAAATGATTTGCTCGAGTAGTTCAGTCTGAGTACGAATTTTGTCAAATTGATTTCATCATTAGTAATTAATTTATATATATTATTTATATATATATAATAATAGGTTAATAATAATATATATATATATTGTATTAATCATATAGTTATTATATGTATCTATATCCCAGATGTATCTGGCAACTGCATTTGTATTTCGTTTGCTTCATCGACTCAAATATATATAATACACAATTAATAAGAACTTGATATCTCGATATCCTTGTACGGTCGCCGTCATGTAACCCAATATAAAGATAAGAAATGATTTATGGGTAACGACCCCATTATTAAGAATATCCATATGTATTTTGGGCCCTACTATCTTCTTGGTTCGCCTCATTTTATTGAAAAAAACAAAACTGATACACAAACATAAGAACAAGCCACTGGGGTCAGGTGACCCCAATATATAAGATCAAATACATTACATAGGTCACATTGACCTCCCGTTATATAAGAAACCATATAGCATACCTTGTAGTGTCACGTGTAAACTATGATAAAGAAACAAGCCAACTGGAGGTCAGGTTGATCATACCCTAAATATACAAGAACATAGAAATCTGACTCATATGTAATATACACAAGTGAACTGAGCGTTCGTGACCGCTAATATAAAGGAACTAAATCATTGAAGCAAGTTCCCAATATTGATGAATCAAATGGATATTTGTGGACCACCGTATGCACTCCAATCTATAACAAGCTATACTAACATAGTACAATAATATATAGTACCTGAAAAAGAATCTCTAAATCCTCATCAAGTTACTCAGTGACAGCTAGCGCCAATAGATAGTGACTACATTCTTATTTTATCACACGCCTGCCCATAAAAGGTCTCTCTACCATCATCTCAACCATACTTCTTCTACGACCGAGAGCGCTCACAAAACCAACATCATATCGGATTTATAACTAGGTATGGGCACGTTTCACGTCTCTTTCATTATAAAATCTGTAAAATGTTTCTAACACCATCCTCTGCACCCTCCCCTCTTAGTTCTTTCATAACCCCAGCCAAATAAAATCGAAAAAACTTATTCCGTTAGTAACGGAGAAGCGAAGTAACGTATCCTGCCCACCTTCTGTATTAACGTGACAAGTTTATATTGGAAATCTTAGTCCTATAAAGAATAGAATATATATATTAAGGTACATAGTTTTATTTCTGCATTTCACAAGTTAAACCTAAGCTCCAGTTGGAGCGTCTACTTATAATAAATATATCATAATTAGGAAATTGAAAAAATCCCAAGATATTCTTTTGAATTACAGCTCTTGTCTTTTGTTGTTGAGACAAAACTTATATTGATTGTCATTTGCTCAACATGAGCAACATCTGGTGTACAGGTGAGGTTATAAAAAAACTAAAGTATTATTAACTAGACAGACCAATATTTTCTCTTGCAATGGCATACATTCAGAGGTGAGATCAACTGCATTTGGAAATTTCTGCGCCAAGGAGATAAATGTCGAAGTTTTTGTTCACAACTATTCTGATGTGCTACATTATTAAAGTACTCTCACAAATTTAGAAAGTCTCCTTCACAAAGCAAATACATTAATCGTTTGATCCAACAAAAAGTATTTTTGGGTCTAAGCACTTTCTACCAGTGCTTTAATCTATTCTACACATGGGCCAGTAATTTTCTTCTTTATTATTACGCAAATGTTCTTCATCAATAGTTTTATTTTTCAATCTGATTTCGAGTCTTTCCATTTTTGAAAGCTAATGTAAATGGTTCACCGCGCTTTTTCATCGGCTAAACTAGATAGGGATATCTTTCTCCATACAAGGCCTGCAATGGAAGACTTTTCTATGAAATTGTATTATTTCCATAATTTGGTGTGCTGAATTCGAAATAACATTCATTTCCCTCCATCACGTAAGGTTTTTCACAAATCACGTTTTGTAATCATTTTCTTAGTGTTTCTCTCGCTGCCTTTACAAGCTGTAGGTTACCATGTTCGATTTATCTTATATTATTATATATATATATAATAATATATATATTATAGTCATTATACTATAATATATATATTATATATATATATATTATATAATATATATA
Source organism: Trachelipus rathkii (assembly GCA_015478945.1). Classification (NCBI taxonomy): domain Eukaryota; kingdom Metazoa; phylum Arthropoda; class Malacostraca; order Isopoda; family Trachelipodidae; genus Trachelipus; species Trachelipus rathkii. The sequence continues at coordinate 37,460 of JABUQX010028273.1, read as the reverse complement.
TATTAATATATAGTATATAATTTAATCTCCTGTTATCATGGTCCTGATGACCCCTGTACCAACCCAGCCAAGCTTCAATTAGATGAATTTTGCACATCTTATGATTACTGAACTAAGGGGCAATTGCTGTCGTAGAGTTTGTGGTTATAACAACGAATTTCAATTGTTACATTCCGAAGTTAAATGATCTTTGAAGGATTTAGACTCTACCGAAGAAAGTCAGCCGAATTGTTAGGCTCAAGATGAAGGGAAAATTATAGCACCACGGTAGAAGTATATCATGATATAGAAAAAGTAGAAGAGATTTCTTCAATATTTCATCAGAGATGAGATAGTATTCCTGCTAATATACACTGGCTTTTAAGTATTTCAATTGTAAAACTATAGATGTAAGGAGTGGAGTTGCTTTATATCGTCCAACACAAAGTCTAAAGGCATGGCCCCCTCGATACTGGCAATAAGTTTACCTCCAGTACCACATTGCTCATTCTTTTTTTTGAGAAGAACGTACGAGAATCTGGTATGATTGTCGAAGTTAAATACAAGGACCAGAGTGGACTATTATATGAGATTTGAAAGTGATTTCCATGCTCTAGGCAAGCGAGGGGGGTTACACCAAAATACCTTGTTTTTGTGTTGAGTGCGACAAGTCCGAAACAAAGCCCCAGCCATTGCGATTACAAAAGGAGTGGCGAAGGGATCGGGTTTTGAAGTGGAATAAAGAAGATCGGTGAAAGAAACTTTGTGGACCCAAGAACTACTACCTCTTTCTACTCACATCAAACTTGGCTGAATGAAGCGTTTACAAAAGCTCCTCTTTTCAAGAGAGGGAAAATGTCTTACAAATCGACCTAAGGGACAATTTTCCCTGACATTATTCGATGCAAAATTAAAGATGGCAGTATTTGTCGGTCCTGATATTCCAAAACTAATGAAAAAATTCACATTTGAAACGGAAAGGAGATTTTAAAAAAGTTGATAGCTGTCATTCAAGAATTAGTAAGTAAGGTTCTTTAGAAACAATAACAGGACAAAAATTTTAGACAATCGTCTAAGATAGCTTGAAAATTTGAGAGAAATGGGGGGTCTCGAGAGCTAGCTGCACTTCTGTCATTCTCATCTGGTAACTTCCGAAAATCTAGAGCTTTAATGAAAGGCAGCGGCGCTTCACCACGATGTTTAAAAAAGGAAGAGGAAGGTCCAGGTCGCTGGAATATGTAGGTTTAGGGGACTACGCTGGGGGTTTTGCTTCGAGAACTGAAGTAGCAAATATAAAGAGAAAAGTCAGGGAAAAAAGCTTTCAAAATCTCGAAAACGCCACTATAGTGGCTGAGGTAGGTCGACATAAATTTCCGCCTCTATTAATTTGTAAGTTTCATTTTCATTATTATTGCTTTACACATACTTTTCACCTTATATATCTATTTACTTTCCAATTTAAATAATTTGTTTTCAATTTAAACATTTTAATTAACCCTTATGATAATATTTATGTTTTTCCTTCATGATTTGTCATTGCGTTTTGTGAAACATCCTTTACGTGATAGAGAACAACTGCTGTCATATTTGGATTAAGCACATCAAAAAACACAGCATCACTAAAACAAATTTTATGCAAATGTGAAAAAAAAGAGCCTGTGTTATTAACGCGCTCTGCTACATAGATGTCGGAACGTTTAAGCGAATTCTGTTGGGAGAGCAAATAAAAACCAAGGCAAGCAAAACAGACACACATATTTTGTGGTTTAGAATACATAAGCCATACCTGATGAGAATTCATCATTTACTACACTCTTTTTATAGGAGCTATTGAAAACTTTCTACGGTTGTCATCCAGAGGTAAGTTGAATTCTGAACTGTGGCTCCATGTTGAACTAACACTTGAAGAAATTCAGCATAATCTAGTTATCATGTTCAAGTACTGTAATAGTTTCATAGTTTCTATATAAGACACCCAGAGCGTGCAGTTAGGATTAAGAGAAGGAGGGGAGTTCTAAGTTTCATTAAAGTAGTAGTATTCTTGTATACCTCGTTATTTCTTGCTCAGTGCCGGCATCGTTATTGGTTGTATATCTGTCTCCAAGTTCAACCATTAAAAGTTCAAGTTCCCCAAACATTTTTGCTGCTAAAGTGAGATACTTGCTTGAACACTCTTATCAGAAAGTTAAAAAAAACATTGAGCACAGAAATTATATAGTATAAAGCATACAAAGAAACTACATAAATACGTGGATCTAATTAGCTTAGATTATTTGTTTTCAAAGAAATTTTTTGACTCCTTGATAAGATCTGATGCTCCTTAGATACTCGCACTCTTGGTTCTTAACAGCACTTAGAATCTAGTTAGGGTTAAATTTGATAGGTGAGAAGATAAAAGAGTAATAGAATAGATTGATAGTAAAAATATTTGAAAAGAAATAAAGAATTTAAATATTACCCTTTTACATTTTGATTTTAAATTTGATTCAGACAAGCACGACTAAATAGTACGGTTTTTGAATTTGAAGTGATTCCGCAGTTTATTTTTTAGTGAAATTTCTGGTCAATTATATCGAAGGGGACAAATATCAAAATTCCACTAAACTATATAGAATATGGCTAATAGTTTCTAATCCTAAAATAAAATACTACTTCCTAATTAAAATACTAAAAATTGAAGCAAAATAGAACGAATATATTATGTAAAGTATATATCGTTTTTATTATTCCTCCATTGAAGAGTTGAAGAAAACCTTGCAATTAAAAAGATTAAAGTTTTACAAATCAAGATCATCCTTTTACTGCGAGGAATTCTTGCACTGACAGCCAGGCCTTCTAAAGAGTCTTTTTTGATATTGAGCTGAGCAATATGATTCTGTTGAGAGTCAAGTTGAGGTGAATTTTATACCTGAAGTTGAAAGTCTTTAATCACAATAGCAAGGGCACTATTACTTTGAAACTGAATTGAATATTGATTGATCACCCTTGATCTGTATTTTCATTGTATTGACCATCTGAATGAAATCACTGCCTGCTTCAGCATCAGTTTCTCCACTGGGGACAGAGTGGGTAATAGATAATTCCAATGGGTAGATATGACAAATAGAATAGTGACAAGTTTGTCCATCTCCCTTTTAATTAACAACAGTTTTCGATTAATATATATACCCCAACAATGACTTCCAGAACTCTACCAAAAAGCCAGAAGGGTCTAGGTATTGCTTTAGGGTGTGTGAATCAGAAAACTTATCTCCACCTTTATTCTGTTGTTCCATTCTGACTGATAGAGATTTCTACTGGTCTGGCGCAAGACCCATACCATAATTCCCTGAAAGTTTCCAAACTCTTCCTTGAGGAGTTAGGCTGTTGCTAATTCTTGTATTGATAGTGTATGTTTTTTCAATATATGTGAGCATTCTCATGAATATGAGGTTTGAATCGCCATATTTGAATCGATGCATTTTCGGGACTATCTTCATAATTCATTATTCTGACCCTATAGGTTAAAGGTTTATTATAACATTCAGGTGAATATTTGAAATAGTTAGAAGTTGAATAGTAGTAAAACATAGCTTTACATAATAGTTTTACAGAGACATACCTTCCTTAGTATCATCTCTGCTATAATTAGATCCCACCCAACTAGGAAAGAGATCTTTAATGTTTGAGTTATTGATACGCACTTTATGTTCGAGAACTATATCTTGAACGACAAAAGATTCTAACAGTCATATTACGACCTTCGTTTGAAATCTGGTTATTGATACAAATCTGGACGGATATGCCATATATATGTTGTAAACGTTGGATGAAGTTAAAAAGCATCAGGAATATCTGGAAAGGACACACATGATACGCCTCTGAATTACGGCAGGTGAAAATTCATAGAATACATTTTTTGAATTCTTATCATTAACTTTACAAACGATGATCCCTGTAAAGTCCACGCAGTGATGCTCAAAAAGACGCACCAATTAACTCTATGTGAGGAGATTAGTCATTTTGGATATGTACAGGGAATTTATATGTTTTAATTTTTGCATAACAGTCTGACAACATTTTTTACAGCCTGCCTTGCCTTGGTAATCCAGAAGCCATGAGCTTTGATGAAATATTGATAGTGGTTGGAACACCCAAGTGTTGACATCTTGAATAAAGTCTATGATTAATCTAGTTAGATGATGATCCTTGCCAAGGAAGAATGGATTTATACATCATCATATAAAAAGTGCTTGCATCTATCATCCCTTTGATCATTGCCTTTTATCATCCTATGAACATTTGAGTTGCTTAAACAACAGTTGAATTTCATCCTTTTTAGTGTTTTTGAGAACTGAAATTTTCTTAGAAAACAATGCTGCTGCATTATCTTCAACAATAGGAGTTGGGCTTTCTGATCACAACCTTCATCCAGCCCTTTACTCCTGCTGGTGAATTTGAATATTTTTTAAAGCTTATTTTATAAACCAAACCTTGTTTGAGGAATCGCTTAAATGGTAACAAAGACTGAGAAACAACCACAGATGTTACATTGTAAAGTCTTTCCTTATTGGCTCAGACAACATTTAAGATTTACTAATTAGCCATGAATTGATCTAGAGAGAATCAAGAGACCCTTTAGCCATAATGCAATTTGGAAAGAAAATAGAGTAATAACACTCTGGTAATCAGATTGCTGGTTTTCAGTAGTATTAGATGTAAGCATAGAAATGGATACTTTGTACTCTTGCCCAACATTATTTTGTTGATAATTTTATTAGTGTTTGTTTATGACGTGTAATTTATTATTAAATTCAACAGACCTGTAAGGCACTTTGAGCATCTACAAAACTTTATGTTTTTGAACTGTACATTAGAAATTTATAATATTGTAATTGTAATTTAGAAAAAAGAAACAGATTAACAACTGAATGATCAGCCAAATTATAAGCCTAGTGAACTTGCCTTTGAAATATTAAACTAAACCTTGACCTATACATAAACTGCTAATTCAATGAATGGCAACCTAGAGAAAATAGATAAGAGTTTGAGGGAAGAAGGTGAGAAAAGCACACCTTTCAATTCAAATATTATGTAATTTAATTTAAATCTGAACAGAGAGAAGACCAGGAAAAACTTAAACATCGGCAGGGACCTTTTCATCCATTGGGACCAATTAATTGCCTAATTTCCCTAATTAATAGCCACCTCTTAAGTTACAGGTAAAAATATTAACGGATCAAAAACTTGACACAGCAGTAACGCAATCTTGATTTGCATCAGCATTTACTGAAAATTTTGTGCAAGTTTTACTCTAATCCGTTAATAGATTAAAAGATATCAGAACTTATCTCACGATTCCTGTGTTGAAACTATTCCTCACTCTCTTCATAAACAGGCTATTATTGATCATTATTTGTTCCCAACTTTAAATGGAACCCCCATCTTCCTTCTTTTGTTGCATGCATGTAAAGTCTTTTAATTTGTTAGATCATTGCCACAATAATTAAATTATCAACAAAAATTATTCAATAGAATCTGAGTACATGGATCATCCTCATAGACTGAGCATGATGCTTGATGATATAAATGAGGATGCAAAGGGATTGAAACAAAAACAATTATTTGAATCTTAAGCTTCTCTTGTCCTTACTTTTCAAAAAAGAAAAGCGATTGCTCTTCGATAAATTTTAACTTAATCTGTAGGAAGCTTGTTTTATATCCGATAGCATAAAAACTGATTTGATCTACCGGAATAAATGACCTAACAAGGAGGACATAGATCTGGTCGAATGCTGCTGCATTTAGAGATGGTAAAGATTAGTTTAAGAGAAACAGTTAACACAGCCTGACCTTTGTTATACTTGATATGCGTTTTGATAACAGTCTGTAGGACCAAATATTAATTTTTATACTCGAGAGATACTTAACTTCTTCATAATACCATCAGCTGTATTGTTGTTGAAAGACATCTATAGGCTTAACTAAATCTTTCTTTTCTAACATCTCATGATTGAACTCTTTAAGCCTTGCAGAGCAATTTATAGTTGAGGAACAAAGGAAGTTTATACTTCAATCCATGAAGAGCTATAGATATTCGTCTTTGAACCTATTACTACTTTGAATTTTTCAATCTGTTTCAATATCTCAGACTTTATATTATGCCGTACCTTCGTTCATAACCAAGGACTTTTAATTTGAACATGTTTCTTAATCCTTGCTCACCTCCTGAAATGACGTAGGTATGATTAAAGGATTAAAATAAGCAATGTACAGTTAAGACTGCATGTAACCAAAGTATGGTTAACCTTCCAAATGATTTGATTTGATTTGATTTTTAATATCATTATGATTTTAAAACTGATGGTGGATTTGAAACTCTATTTGCATTATATATATATTAATTCAGTATATTTCAAATGAATATAAACCATCTCTTAATTAACAGCGATCCACTATTTAATTTAATCAAATCTGTTGAGGGAATACTTATTAAATCAATGCCAATTAAGATCCAAATCGAAAATGAGTTATTAGACTCTTTATACCAGAATTGCCCCATTTATAGATTATTTTTATTAAATTAATTAAGAGCTGATCTACAAACTTATCTCATAATTTTAAGATCCTCATCAACCAAAAGAGGAAGGCTGAAACAAGACTGGTCCTTAATATACATCAGACAGGTCTCTTATCAAACTGCGCGGGTGGTAAACCTTAATAGCGTTTTTTATCGTAATTGAGTGCTTTGATGATTCTCTACAATATTATTGATTTATCCAACCTTCTTTAGAAAAATAGACCTCTGTAGCCCCAGTCACTAGCATTCGATGAAGCTGAACTATACCTCTACAAAACCCTAATGTAATTGATGCCAACAAATTAAATTGTTGGTGCTTATGGCTGAAGACTAAAGACAATACATTCGTGAGGGATGGACTTTCCTCTTGCTTACAAGAGCTGTAATATGACTTCATTTATTACAAACTTGGCAACTAAAAAAAAGTTGCTCCTCAAGTCCAGGACACTGTTCTAGCGCTATGATTTAGTACTCCCGAACCATTTGTTGCACAGACTCATTTCCTACATCTTTTTAATTTTTATAGCGTTTGAGTAGACATGCAATTGGTATCACATTACCTTGGGATGACAAAACTACATGATTTTGAATACCCTTTGATTTAGAAGTGAAAGAATTCCCAATACCCCATGAGAGCTTCATTTCCCATAAAGAAAGTAAAAATGGTCTATTACCAATAGCGTTGAGATAGCCCTATTATTAGATTTAAGGCTTTTACTTGTTTGTTTTTTTCAGCATATTATTTATTAGATATCAGAGACAATCGGTTCTATAATCAGATAAAATTTACATTAAAGATAAAATTGAAAAGTTGTTGAAATTGAAATAAAATGAATGTGTTTGGAGTGACAGACATTATAAAAGTAACTATAGTGAAATATAGATTGCAAATTTAAAAGAAAAAAAAAAGAGAGAAAATTCAAGCACGAACTTTCTTATTTGTTTCCATGGAGTGATGGCTCCAGTTCTCCAAATAGCGAGTTATTAATTCATTTAAATATTTTTTTGTAAAGTGGCAATTTATAAAGAATCATCTGAGGGTTTTGGAGTTTAACTTTCAAAGTAAATTTCTTTACATTTGCAAAGGTGCGGGTATTGACTAGACTTCTGATTGGCCATGAACCATTCAAACCATCTCAAACAAATGGAGGAAAGAATGAGTGATCTATGTCAGTTCTTCCGTGAAGCAGCAGACAGAGCAGAGCACATTTAATGTGATTGCGAAGCACTAGCCTTGCAAAGATATTGATGTTAGCAAAAGGCTACACTTTAGCCCGACGTCAAAAACCAGTTCCTAGAACAATTCTTGGAGTTTCTGGGAAACCTCAAGTTGGATCAATAATTATATAAATAAAGAAGGGCATGTCACAAAAGATCTTTTTAGGTTGCAGTGACAGAGGGCCTTCATAGGGACCACCACCTTAACAACCTAATCAAATCCAAGGGTGTGATTTAAATTATTTAAGCAATCTCGCATCCAGATTGTAGTTAATACAATCCGTGGATGGGGAATTTACTGAAAAGAAGATCGAAAGTCATCATGAGGTGGAGCACTTGTGTGAATTTTTTGTTTCTCCTATCCACACCTCAGACAATATTTTTCCTACAGTTGAAAGTGTCAATCAAGTGTGCAGATCTCATCTTTGGTTGCCACTTTCCAATTCCTTGCATGATTTACTAGAGAATGATCATGGCAAAAAATAATATATACTTTAGATAGATATTCAACAGGGGTGTAAAAGGGAATAGTGGCCGACCGCACCAATACTATACCGTTATAATGTTGGAGTACCAGGCACAGTAGGATAGGCATAGCATACCCAACCTCAGAAAACTAGACGTCGAAAATTTCTGAAAATTCCTAGGCCTACTAACAGATTTATTACAATTTACCAACTTATTGTTATAAATAAGAGTAAAAATAAGATGTAATTTATAGTCCTGTCATACTATTAATTGCATCTAGTTTAGTGATGTCGCAGATATTCGTATCTATACAAGTGATAATTATAGAACCACATCCGCAACATTACAATTCTATTTTACCATAATTTACTAAAGCGTTGGACAAGAATATTTAATTTGAATATCTTAACTTTCACAATCAAACTCAGTATATACTCTCAGCTTATAATAGCACAGAGCATATTTTACTTTTAATCTTTGAATATACAACCTCGCTAAAGCAAAAGTTTCTAGCTCTCTAATCAAACTCAACACAATTTTGCAAATTTAGCGTTGGCTTGACCGATAAAATAATATTATAATGGTGAATAAATTTGAGATTTTTATTTTTACTGAAATTATATGTCTAGTTAACAATACAATCATTTTTTATTAGCTCATTCTTAATTGTCTATCTTTAATATTAGAGAGTACTCTGATATCATATGCAAGAGATACTCCTGCATTAACTTGTTACCCAGTTCAACCAACCCTCAAATTTTATTACAACAAACATCTATTTTCGCTTCATCCCATTAAAACAAAACCACCCAAAATTCTTGGGATAACACTGGGGCATAACTTTGTATATTGAAAACAGTTATAATAGTTAACGATGAAGAGTCTATAATAGTATACACTCTTAATATAAAACTCCGAATATATCTAAGAAGATATGATTCCATTTAGTCTCGGAGCTATAAGACTGACGGTCATAATCTTAATAATAATAATTATGAATACTAAAACTCACGAATGATTCACTCTAAAAAAATCTTGCATTATGGTGTGTACGTTGTTAGGGAGGGTTCAACTATTCAAAACTACTAAATAGAAAATTACTCTATGCCATACTACACACACGAATAGATTAAATCTTTATCTCTTATAAATTCCTCAAGTTTTAATAAGGAGAATTTGTAGAAAAATAAATAGAAAAGATAAGAGATTATGTTAAACATTAAAAACAAGTCAGTGATCCACTCAAAATAAGAAAGAAAACAAATTTTCTATAATATACTATACAGGGAAAACTAGGTAGTATTTCGCATTCTTAATAGTTCGCACATCTTTTGGTTCATTCCATTCTACCTCAAGCACTACATTCACCATATATCTTACATGGTAAGAAAACAATAAATTAACTTTATATCATCATTATCTACTATCGTATCAAGAGGAAACACTTATGTAATGGAGATTGTAATAGTTCTACGCTAAGAGGCTACAATACTACCATGATGGCACAGGTTAACATTTCCATTGATACTACACTCTAACTTGTCACACGTATGCCCAACACTGGATCAGAATTCTACTAAGGATTTACACACCTACAGCACTTCTCATTCATTCTGGACTACTGCTCCATATAAATATATTCAGTCCAAATTGACACATGATTTCTGAAATAAACATTCCAGACGCTCTCTACACAATATTAGCGTGGCATTTTTTCTATATCACACTCACACGATCTCAATGACACTCACTTTCATCTCTATACTCTTACTCTCTAATATCGTAAATATAATGTATTCACATAAGTAATATCTCCTACGCGATGATCTCATAACAATCATACCTGTTAGCTTTCTTGTAAATATCTTGAATAGTAAACTCAGCACTCAATCTCCAGAGCCCACTCAAGACGCTGGTAACTATTACAGCTCTTCTTACCAATTACCATACAGTCTAATCCTGGTACATAAACTTAAATAATGTGATAGGCCAGTCCATCCCCACTTATGCTAAAAATTTATAAAATATTTAAGCGTATCAATCCTTATAACCAAATCACTTTTCAAGCTACTCTGTGACACAAATGGAATCGTATAATGAGATCCCGGAAACTAATATCTTCACTAATTTCCGAATATAGCCTCTATGTTATTCTAATACCGACTATGTCAAATGAAGATAAATTTTGTGATAGAAATTTCATCCATTAAGCGTAATCTGTTGATGGAGTGACTCACGGCTTAGCTGGATGGGTGATAGTATCTGATGCTGAACCGTTGTGGACCGCTCTTATAAGGATAATGATGTCTCATTGGGCGGAGAGGTAATATCTCAGTAATAGGTAATGTATATATATATATATATATATATATATATATATATAATTTATATAATATAATATATATAATATATTAGTGATTGGTGTATGAATACGATTATATATCGTCATAACTCTGCAAAAATATTTGGTATATATTTATTTTCTCAATCGTTCAATTCGTTATATTTTTGACCTATTTAATTGAAACAAAAATAAGATAATTTTGTGATAATATAGTATAGCAGGGAAAGTTTAGTTGTAACAGTAGGATTGGGTAGCTAGTTGCAATTAAATCCTGATGGATGTGAAGGGAATACTATATTAAGTCTTATATATATATGCGCTTATTAATGATATTTTGGTGGATTTTGGAAAAATGTTATGTTGCTACCTGTATTAATTGTATAGTAGTTGAACTGTATTTCTGAGTATAATTACGGGAGTGTAATTGATAATCTAATATAGTAGGTACAAATAGTATTACAGAATATGTGATCACTAATATTTATTTATTACAGTTTACGCGGGGAGTGATAGGGGTGAGAAGAATTGATAAATATATGGTGAGATAATATGAAGACGCTATTAATTAGCGAGTTAGTGCTGTGAAGAATATACCGTAAATGTGAACAATAAACGATAGTATCAAGTTTAACATTAGATGGATGGTTTAAGTCATATATAGTAAATAGGTAATTGGATTAAAGTTATCGGTGATTTGTAAGCGGATGTATAGTACGAGTGTTGATTGGTAATTCGTAGACCGTATAAGTATAGTGCGAGATAGATACCACTTAAATGAAAATTACTTGTAAGATGAGTTAGTTAATAATATGCATATACTATGAAGGATAGTAGGAATGTGTAAAGTATATTAGCAGTATGGCGAGAAGAAAGATATGCATTAACTGGTATCGTAAACGCTCAGGTAGATAAATTTTGTGATTTATGAGGATACTAATAGGTATTTATTTGTTGCCTATCGTTGACACAACTCCAAGCTTCTTCAAATTATGAATTAACTCACACAGTGATGTTTCATCTTGGATCTCACGTGATAAGCTTACTTATATGAGGATATGGATTTTTTTTAATTGCCACGATAGTTTTATCACTGTGTAATATGGTAATAAAAAATATAAAGAGGGAGGGCTTCTTTTACGACTTGCGTCTCCTAATATTTCTATACTTTCTTGATTCCTGAGTGATGTATGCATGCGTACACCTACTATAATCATACCAATTATCTTAGTGATGATTATGATATAGGTATAAGATATATATATATATATATTATAATTAATTATATATATTATAATGTTAATATATTGTGTTAATTAATTATATAATATATATATATTATATATATATTTCTAAACTAATAGTAGTATATATATCATATATTATAATTATATATATATATATATATATATATATATTATAAATATTGTAAAAATGTAATAATATTATTATATATATATATATATATATTATATTTGTATATATAGTACTCAGCAAAATTATATGGGATGTGATAGAAAAACCTTGGGTTTGCTTTTAAAAATACTACGTTTTAGAAGCGTTATTAATTCTTTTTTGTCTGGAAGGGGGGGAGGGGGATGCCTGGGTTGAGTATATAGAGCATCCGTAGTTACTTGATATACCTCTCTCACTCAGTCACTAATAATCAGTAGGTAGGTATCCTCAGTGTTTACGTAATTATCTTACCGCTTAGTGTAAGAATGTGAGTAAATAATTGGTACATAGCTATCGGATAGATTGGTCTAGTTGAATTCTCGCGTTAAAACGAATACTCCTTACTAATAATAATCTTTCTCGGTGCGTAAAATATATATGAATCGTATATATAATGGGTGCCTGGGTTGATACATGAGACAAATGAGGCGAGATAATATAGTTGAGTAGTAGTAAGAAGGAGAGATAGTGATGTAATTGGATGTAAAAAGCAAGTTTAGTGCTTCCTTTTAAACAGATACTTTATTACTGCCTTGCACGATGAAAGGAAAAGTGAAAAAAAAGAAACATTATAAACTTGGAAGCAGGATTTTTATTTTATTTTTTTATGGATATTATGTTATATAGTGATTGTGAGAATAGAGTAAATGTATGAAGAGTGGATTATATATATATATATTATATATATATATATATAGGAGATATAAAAGGAAGTGTTGCAATTTGAATGAATAGTTGGAACCTATTATGTTATTAGGTACAAAATGCATTAATTGTATATATTAGTGTGTCGTTATAGTAAGTGTCCTAGAATATTCTAATGCGTAAATATTTATAGTATTATTTATAAGAAAATATGGAGTCATAGTAGTTGTGATTGTGGTTGATGTATAACTAGTATGGTCCATCTTGAGTGGAATAACGTTGTAATAGATGTATAGTTTAACGATTTTATTTATTTGAGTGTAGTAATTAAATTGAATAGATTATTCTTGGTAATGGGTATATTAATGATTGGATACGTACATACCAACATCACATTGAAGTGTTGGGGGGATCACTGTGATAATAGGTTGTATAGTTGTAGATATCAAAAAAAAGGGATGGTATATATAATATAATATATAACATAGTAGTTGGTTTTGTGTATATATATATATATATAGTAGATGGACTTTCAACTCTGGGTCGATGGTGTGTCGAACCTCTCGGGCGCCGGAGGGATAAGTTATGAGAATGGTAGTAGTAATGAGTTGACATGATTTCTGTGAAGAGAGAGGTATTGTGTGTTATAATTAAGTAATTACTTATCTTTAAACACAAAGTAGATATATCTATATATAGATATATATATATATAATATATATATACATTAGAGTTATGGTGTAGTTTAAGTAAGATGGTTAATATCTCGAAAGTGAAAAGTATGATGTATTTATGTGTTGTAGTTGAAGTAAGGATAGATGTATTGAAAGTATGGATTGATGTATATAAATCATAGTGATGAGTGGATATTATTAGGAAATGGTGATAATTATCTGAGTATATATATAAGTCATTCTAATGATATCTAGAATATACTCCCTATGTAAAAATTAAGTACCAGTGCGACAGAAATAATCACTACACACATTATTCAGCGAACAAATAATAGTCAGTGAAAACTATACGACTGATAAAAATCTAGAATTACACGTGCTAATTAAATGAATAGATGTAAAAGAGAAATTATCGAAATTGTGTAAGGAAATATGTTCATTGTTATAGCGTTGCAGCTATTGAGAAATAAAGCGATATTCTCAGTGTGTTAAGAAACAACGCGTTCTCATGTTTATAGTGTTTAATTATACCGTTGAGGTTAAAATGTACACAAAATTTCAGTGTAATTTGTATATATATTTTTGATAAAACCTGAACAAATCTTAGTGTGGTCTAATATATTGCATTTATGGTAAGCTAGCTATTATTAGAGATTTGTAGTTTTGTGCAATTTTAAGAATTTTGTGATTTTGCATGAGAGAGAAAACTGCTTTTAGTCATTGTAATGACCGTTTCAGATTTTATTCTTCATTTAAATGTTGAAATGGTAAAAATTCAAACATTTTTGAAACAGCGATGGGTTTTAGAAAAGATTTTAAAAAAGTTTTGTGGACTAAAAGTTTAATATAAAAAGTGTTTGTTTTACCCTAGTTACATTATAAACAAGTTGTATGTCATAAAGAGTAGGAATAAGTAGAAATAATAGCTCTATAATAGCTGAATGTGTAGAGATTTATCTGTTATAAGATGGTGTTATTGTGCAGAAAGGCACGCACACGATGATTATGAGAAAAAGAGTGTATAAGAATAAAGAGAGGGCGTTAAGCGAAGGAGAGTTGATTGTCTAATGTTGTTATATCTGTACTGAGAGAGATGTAGCTATAATAAATATTGTGATGACAATGTATATCACATACATGTGATAGATGTATGCTGTGGAATTATATAAGGAGGAAAAAAGAAATCTAAAAGGTGTATACGTAGGAGAAAACAAGGAAGGTGTTAATAATCCATTGTGTATCACAAGTCTCTCTGTTGTTTTTAATAGTGAAGAGCCTTCCAAGTTTAGTATGCAGGAAATATACAAAGTTGAGATATAGGGTATTATTCTGCAGGTGATACAATGAGAAAGAGCGCGACTAGATTAGAGCGTTTACGCGATCATATATGGTAAGTTACAATTTGTATACGCGTGGGTGATATACGTGGCTGTGCTCACATAATCGTCTATATGTATTAGAGATGATTCATTTGTTATATAATCGTGATGAGAATGGACAAGCTAGGCTCGCATATATTCATGGATGTGTCTTTGTTGAATTGTATTATAGGAGACCACTTCTCACTGGCCAAAATCTGTGTAACCACACATAAATTATAGCTAGTAATGAAGAGTGTATCCAGTACATTTTACCAGGGGTGGTTAAGATGAGATGTGGATGTCCTAGTGGTATCTTCTATGTTAAATCAGTGCTAAGAAGAGAATCACGGATATTATAAATATTTGTGGTTAGAGGTATTGTTTCAATGTATGATAGGGGTATGTATATTGAGCGACAATAGTCTGATTGAGAAGTTTTAGAATAGAATTTGGTAGAGTCGTGCCATATGCCGCATCAATAGATACTGAGGAGGAGTTCTCTACTTGGACGCTTAGTAATTTTCTTAAGAAGCGGTAGGTGTCTGAGCATATGGTGATTTATTAGAATCTTGAAGGACGGTCTCCTGGGAAGTTGTGTTAATAAATAGACGATTGTATAGGTGCGGTTGGTAGAATTTAATATATATGTTGCCAAGGGATTGGGGAGAGACTCTGTATAGATATAACTATAATAAGAAAACATTATATATCAATAGTGTAATGGGAGTTAATTAAGTGATTGGAATTTTGACGGTGTTTAACTAAGGATGAAGATTGTTTGTAATTAAGTTTTATGATTAGTTAGTTTATGTATGGGAATTATTGGTATTTATTTGCTAATATATATTTTTGTTCATATATATAATGTGAGTGTATGTCGAAGTTTAGAATTGATAGGATTACGTGTTTGATGTGAAATGAATCATAAGGTTGAGAAGTTGCATTTAATTGATTAAGATGTGATAAGTTGGATTTGTGTGTGTGTGTGATCTAATAGCTTACAATTTTACGATTTGAACACCAATTTATATATTAGAATTGTGTGTAAGAAAATAATTTTAGTGATAGTGGTATAATTGAAGAGTAATATTAACACGTTTATTTTTATATATTATATTTGTGCTATGAGAATTTATACCAAACTAGGTGTGGTATCTGAATATGATTTATATAATAGGGAAGCTATGTTATGGGCTCAATAGGTAGAGATTTATTGAAGTTTCTTCAATACTCTTAAAGTAGTTTTTAAATTTAGAGTGTGGGGTTATAAATTGGCTTGTCTTATTGAATAAATTGTTGCTTGCAAAGGATCAAAATGATTGTTGAATGTTGATGCAACATGTTATGTGTAGAACACGCTTGTTGAGAAAATGTAAGATAAATGGTTTGTTCCAATGATCGTTGTATATGTTGTAGTTTAGGGATTAATAAGTCGGAGGAGACAGGTTGAGTGTTATATTGTTCTCCTGGTTATTTCTCGCTCGTAATATGAGTACTCGCGCAAAACGTTATAGTATGTACAAATAGGTACATTATCACGGATGATGAAGACTCGGGTGGATGGCAGGAATTAATAGATAGTTCTGAAGAATGTAGATGAGAAACAGATATATGTGGGAATGGGAGAGATGTGAAGAGGTTGCTATCTACTCTTACATGTTATAGCTGATTATATTGATTGATTTTTCTTGTGTGTGCACTCTCACTCGTAATTCTGATATAGTGTGAGAGTATTTGAGATTAATGTGAATGGTGTTGGAATGAGTATTTATTTTGGTTATTAGTTATTATTTATTGGTATTGTAATATAAATGTTAGTGGGTTTGAAAGATTATTAACGTAGAATTAATAGTGAGTATATAGGGTTAATTGGTTTTTAGTGGGATGTGAGGACAGTCCTCAGTGTGTATAAGATTTTGTTAGATGTTTATATTGAGCTAGTGCTAGTGGTGATGTCAATGTATTATGAGTGGTATTATTCATTGATGTTTATAATATTTATCTTTATGGTATGTGTGAGTATAGAGTATGTGTGATACGGTATGATTGCGCAGTGGATTAGTGTGTGATAGAGTAAAGTTTGTAGTATAATTATGGCATATAGGTATATGCGTGTTCTTGGATATTAGTCTCAATATATATTTCGTATTAGAGTTTAATGTGTATAAGTGTGTACATAAGTCTGAGTGCGCTTAGAGTCTTTACGATACGTGAGAACTGTAATGTGGAGATATACCTGTGTTATTGTATAGTGATAAGTGCCTTAGATAAATGAGATCACTTTGTGTATCGGTGCTAATAATTGTATAATGACATATATCTTAGATACTTATAAAGTTTCCACGAATTTGTGTGTTGCGATTCGCATTGATAATTACATATTAGTAGGAAGACATAGGGTACCGGTGCATGAAAAGACTGTAATAATTCTGCAGATATAATAACGCGATAATTTCAGAAGTATGTGTAGGCTCGTAAACACATAAATGAGAAGGTTGTGTGTGAGATGCACGGAATAATAAAGTGCAGAGATACGTCTCGATGGCATATCTGGTTCATATTAGAGTACAAGATAGAGTAGAATGGAGAAAAGAGATGGAGGTAGTCCTTTGTGAACTATATAAGCATATCACGCTCTGTTGGGTTAGAGGGAGCCATGAGATGAATTACAGCTTCGCGAGAAAATACGTATGTGTTCTGGGCGAACTCGTACATCGTATGTTCTGTGTGACTCCGAAGAGGCGAGAGGTGGATCGAAAGATCTCGATTACGTGGTGATATATAACGAATTTTAGTATGAGATATAAGTAATATTGTGTTCTGATATTGTAGAGCATAGCAAGACACGGAACATAGTGTAAAGTAGGGTTGCAGTAATCGCAATATGGAGTTCGATGCGACGTGACAAGTGTTTGATAGATTAAATATGTGGAGTGGAGACTATGTATTAGTTGTGCTCCTCTGGACGCTGCGATCAGGGATGATATGACCCTTTATATATATATCTGTTATACAAGCACTCATTATGCCTTTTAGTAGTAGAGTGGTAGTTCCTCACTCTGATCTCCTCTCACTCTCCTCTCTCACTTATTATTTATTTCTACATTAATTATTGGATCTCCTCATTTAATACTCTCTATCTATTTATGGGTAGTTATATTTTCATGTTCATGGTATGTATCTCGATAGTATCTATTATCTCAACTTAATTATTAAATAGTTATTTAACTTATTGGTCTACAAATGGATAATATGTTCTAAATTCAAAATAAATCTGATATCAGTTTGTTATGTTCTCCTACTTGCTTTTTTACTTTTCATCGATGTTCTCTATTTATTATTTTTATGCTTATTACACTCAGTCATTCCATTTATCATTACTCCTCAAATTCTCATTTTATGTGGGAGTCTAAA
Organism: Trachelipus rathkii; assembly: GCA_015478945.1. Taxonomy (NCBI): domain Eukaryota; kingdom Metazoa; phylum Arthropoda; class Malacostraca; order Isopoda; family Trachelipodidae; genus Trachelipus; species Trachelipus rathkii. The sequence goes on along the minus strand of JABUQX010028273.1, from coordinate 19,346 downwards.
GATTGGAATATTGGTGTTATTAAAGATATAGAAAATATTAAATATATGAAATATTATTATTATATTTAATTTAATTTATTTAATTATTATATTATATTATTTATTATTTAATTATTATATTAATATATTTAGTTTAATTATTTTATTATATTGCTATAAAAATTTTCCAATTGTTTTTACAAATAATATACCATATTATTATTATAACTAAATATAATTATTGTTTATTATATTTTATCATAATAATTAATTATTATATTATATATCATACTTATAATTAAAGTTACGATCAAGTGATAATAGATTATATAATTTATAAGAAATTATCTACCTTAAAATATATTTTATTATATAATAAATATATATATATTATTTCTTTACTTTTCTTTCTTTCTTTATCTACCTCACATTTTGTGACCCAAGTCGCGTATTACTTGGTAAGTAGTGTGCGTGTCAATTGCATCTGGTAAAGAAAGCGGCATCGCAACAAGAAGTATATAGACAAAAAGATAGTAAAGTAGAAGCCCAGCGTTCGCGCCATCTCGCTCCATACGTGGCCTCACCCACTTTACTTTCATTAGTGAGAAACTCAGTAACAGACACAAGATAAATCCACTTCTCTAGAGCATTCATATGGGACACTCCGTCGATCGTAGGAAACCCTACACTTATGAGGAAAATCGTCAATGTAGGTTTTCATCCTTGGCTCTCAAGGTTGATTTGACAAAACACACACTCGCACACCACACTATCAACGCGCCATTCAACTCCTATTATGCACCTTTATTCTCGCCTTTGCCCAAAATCTCATTCTCTCCTTTAGAGATTCTGCTTCACATGACTTCCAATCCACTTTCTCTTTCGTAAATACTTCGCTCAGCCAGAAGTTGCGCGCGCGCTCCTCTCTCTCGTGGAATAAACATTTTTGGTATAACTCCTTAACGAACAACTCGCACGCCACATTACTATTTATTACATATTTCTTCTGTGTTGATTATAGAACTTATTTGATGCCGTTTACATATTCACATATGCCTATCCCTCTGTGATACACATGACAAAGCCCATTTCACACTATACTTTTGCATTTTTTATTCTCTCATTTCATCCCCACTGTTACTTCACGACCATACATCAACTTCTCTCCTCTTCTAATATGTATCTATTTTTCTCCAAATTTCTATTCAGAGATATTTTACTCACACCTAATATGCATGCACTACCTAAAGATCTTTTATCTCCGATTTCTGAATAACACATTGGAGACTTTAGATCTATACTCTTATTCCTAAGACCTATAGTCTCGCATATTCCGTCCGTGTACTTTAATAACACATATAACGTGTCTCACACGCATAACTTCATACCTCTATGTAAAGAAGGACCATATGCTTGTATCTCAAGACTTAAGTCTTTTACATCAACTCAACTGATTTATTAAAATCTGCACCACTATGCATATCGCCTTATCCATGCTTCAATATCAATCTAATAGCTTTTTAACACCTCTTTAACACATACAGTAAATATGATCAATAATACGTCTCACTTCATAATCCAATTACAACACTCAACAGTTCCATAAAATATTTATATAACCGTGCACTCATAGATCGACCTTGTTCAGCTGCTCACCCTTTTTGTTATTTAAAATTTTTTTAAAAATTGTTTCTTGTTTTGAATGAATGTTATCGGGATTTTTGTTATGTTATGTTATTGTTATTATTATTATTATTATTATATTATTTTATTATATATTATTATTATTATTGTTATTATTATTATTATTTTATTATATTATTATTTAACTATATTATCATATATCTTCACAATCTGAAGTGTAATGTTAGTCCTTCACTTCACAACTCAAATATCCTTTAACTCTTATATTCTCTATACGTTATTATATTTTATATATAAATTCCTTTTCTTTTTACTAATCTCTTATGTAATATATTTCTTTCTCACTCACTTTTTATCTCTAATCCTTCTCACTCTCTTCATAATAAATTATCTTTTTACTCTCAAGTTGATATTCTAGTCCTCATCATCAGAACCAATTAATAATTTATATCCGCAATTATTTAATATTATAGGTTATGTAGTGTGCAATCTCCTATCCTACTTCATTTATTTTATCCATTTCTCGATATTTGAATCCGTTTAGGCTTTCCTACCTTATACTACAAAGAGCAATTAAAAGGATTATTCTTTTATACTATGAAATTATAATTCCAAAGTGAAAAATTCTATTAAATAACTTACTAAACCCTCTCGTAACTCAGCTTCCTCTATTAATCCTAAACGCGCGAATCGCCATTTTACCACCTCATTTTAATTCTTACACAAGTTCATCTATATACGTGCAAATAACATAACTTATCTAGGATTGCCATTCAGAAAGCGCCTCCTACATCGGAGCCAACACCCGTATATCACTTCACCTCGACATTATAAGCTATACACGACTCATATTTAACCACTCATAAATATACTGACACAGACTGTGCCAAATTTCGCAATGAAAACCGTATATACATATTGTTATTTGTTTCGTTCTCGCCTTCAATTGTTCTACCACATGCAATATATGTCTTGCAAAATGTAAGATGTTGCATCTCTCACGACAAGTCCATACTACCACTCACGTAAAAGCTACTGTAGTAATATGTTGTCTTCGACAATCAGTTCCTTTCAGTCACTCGACGCACTCTTTCGACCAAAGGAATGACCAGGGCATATACCATCCCATGACTAACTCCCTTAATAAACTTATTCCGCTCGGTTAATTCTCTTACTAGCTTACCTTCATTTTACTCCCTGAGTATGTACCCTTAATAAGGGTACTATGTGACGCGCCTATATCTCTACCAATCACCTCTGAGACCACTAGAAAACCCTACCCTATATACGTGCTTTTGTAACTATACACGAACTATCCAAATAATCCAATTAGCACTTTCATTCTCAACTCCATTTCTGGCGCGGCTCAGCGTATATACTATGATACTTATATTCCAGCTCATGGATATTTTCATATTCTAATTTACTTTCCATTAATTTCATGAATTTAATACAAGTGGAGCGAGTGAAAGGTTAATAATAATGTGAAATAATAATATGGTATACCTAAATTTGTATCGCAGTATATTATAATTGTATTAATAATTTTATAATATTAAATTACTTTTGGTATATAGGCAGCATTATATATTTGAATATATTTATTATATTACCTTTAATATATAATAATACAATATTGGTTTTAATCTATAATAAATAATTAATATAATTATATGTATTATAATACCTTATCTATTATTATAACACAGGTCATTTTTTTAAGGAAACACAATTTTTTTAATTATATATACACTCGTTACCTTCAACACACTCACCATCAAACACACTATATGCATACACAATAACACACACACATCAACCACACACACATCAAATAACACATATATATATATATTATATATATATAATATTATATATATATAATATATTAATATTAATATATTAATAAATATTAATTAATTAATATATTAATAATATATATATATTAATTATATATTATATATTATAATATATATATAATATATTATAATATTAGACTGAGAGAATATATTTTAAAAATGTGAAGAATGAAAGAATAAATGTTAATTATTATAGGTTTTATTGAATTATTGCAAAAGGTGTTATTAGATTAAGATAATTAATTAGGTGTAAGCTCTACTATATATTATGGCATGGTGTTAAGTGATTTAAAGCTTGATGATAATGAAATCAAAAGTATGTAATGACGATTTGTGAATAAGGCGTATGTATTAAGTATAATATGGTGGTAGATAGTTGAAATAGTAGATTGTTTTAATATTTAAATGACTCACGGTGTTAAGTGAGGGCAGGATTCGTATCCTTATCCTATTATTAATATCAATTTGTATAATGGATGGCTATATATAGGTTATTGATAAGATATTTAGAAGGTGGATGGGTAGCAAGGGATACATGAATATATAGTTATATATTTTAGTAAATGATGGAGAATGGAAAAAGTGGAGGATGCTCTACCTATATATAATATATTTATAATTCGATATATATATATGTATTGTTTTTGTATAATGTCGTATATTGAAGATGAGTTTGATAGGATTTGTAGGGAGATTTGGCATGAGGTGGTGTGTATAAAAAGTGAGATGTTTGAATAAGTTATAAACTAGATAAGAGTTAAGGTTTATTTGGTTTATTATTTAATATATATATATTTATTATGTGTAGATGAGTAACAGTCTCGTATTAGTGATAACTGTTATGTTAATAAATGGTTGTAGCACATCATGGAACAAAGTTGTCTCTCCAGTTTAAATATATTTTAGTATAGATATAATTGTATATATTGGATGAAATGGAGATATATTAACTGAGATGATGTCAAGAGTTGTTTAATGATTATAGGAAAGTGTAGAATGCAGGATAATAGAGTTGTGATAGCTGGATTGCAATTAAATCGTTGGTGATGTAAAGGGAATAAATCAAGTCTTATGTGCGCTAGGGTCTTACATGGATAAGTATATATGAGGTATTATGTTTATGATTATCCATTATAGTTAGTGATTATAATTAATAGTGCTTTTGTTAAACTCTCTTATGGTCTGGTGTAAATATTAAGAGGTATAATAGATACTTAAAATTGATTCAATGTGTATCAGTTATGGACAATTGTATTTAGGGGTGCGTATGTTAAGTGTGAGAGAATTTATAGATAATAAATGAGTAGGTAATATATATACATGAACACATTATAGAGAATTGTGGGGTGTGAGAATAGAGTAGGTGGTAAATTGAAGAGAAATAAATGAAAGTTTACGTATTTGAGTAATGAGTTTGGTCTATAGTATGATGAGAAAGTGATAAATGAAGTAGGTTGGTTAAGCTCAGGGATGTATAAAGTGGTAGTGTCAGGTATTTCGTACCTGTATAACGTGATATGGTATAAACACGAAGAACTCTGACAGAGACTTAGACATAAGAATAGAATGACCCTATAGAAGTGTGATGGAAGAGGCATGATAATGAGTAGAGTGATATATCTGTGCTTTATGTTGAGGACTGAGAAGAATACCGCTCAAATAGGAGGGCGCATAGAAGTAGAGACGTGGTTTGGTTTTGTTTAACGCCAAGAGGATGGCTCAAGATTCTTATTTTTGATATATTCCCTGGGGGTAAGAGTACTATTATTGTGGTCTTTCAACCTGTCACCATAAATTGGGAGTGACTCACACACACCACACCATAGCACAGACACACACACGCATAGCCATAGTGTAAGGGTACGTAGCGGTCTCTTGTGACATAAGCTCTTTAAGTGGGATTTATCTGTAACTGCGACTATAAGTTTACTTATACTAGTATGAGTGGTAAGGTGAGCTCGGTTAAGGCTGGGTATTTCTATATATATTACGCTTATTTGTATCAATATTTTCTACTCATACTATTTATCTGTTTATACCCAGGCATATATGTTACGCACTTACCCTCCTAAGTTCTTGGGTGTGTGAATAGAATTAAGTAAGATTATATAAATATAAATAATATACATATTATAATACATTATATAATATATATATTATATATATATATATATATATATTATTTTATATATATATATATATATATATATATATATATATTTATATAAATATATATTATATAATATATATATATTAATATATATATATATATTATATATAATTATTTAAATATATATATATATATATATATATAAGTTAATATTAATATATTATTTAAATATATATATTTATAATATTATATATATATATATTTATATCATTGAAATAAATTAAATACTCCATCTTCATAGATAATAAGTAATTAAATTGTATTAATAGGTTTTATGGACTTTGCAACAGGTATATATATATAAATTAATAGTGAAGCTCATGTGTAGGCTCTCACATAGGTTTATATAAGTTACATGTAAAATATATGGTCTTTGTTGGGTAGATTCTCATGATAAATTCAATCAAAAAGTGATATATTATATGACGATTTAAGTGAAGTATCTGATCTCTGTATATGATATAAATTGGAATCGAAAATGATTTAGTAGTGTAATATTATATAATACTCAAGTTTAGTGGAGAGAGGCAGGTGGTATTGTGTTTATATGTCTCCTAGTAGTTTATATTTAATTTGTATTAATATGGTATGAGTAGCTTATTGAATAAGATAATTAGAGGTGTGATGAAGGTGGTCATATAGGAAGGCTTTAGAATGTATGAGTAGTAATGGTAAAGAGTGAGATGGAGTGATGCCCTGCTTTTTGTATACTGATATATATTGTTTGTTTGGCTATGTGTTTTGTAAATATAATATAAAGTAATTTTATATTTTTATTTAATTTAGGTATATCTATATATATTATATAGATATATATATATATATATATATATTATATATATATATATATATATATATATATATATATATATATATATATGGCCGTAGTTGGTAGTTCAAGGGGTCTGAACCCCCGAAATTATTTAAACTATCAAAATTTTTTGATGACTTGAGTCTCTTAATTTAAATTTATAAGAATAATAAAAATAATAATCAAAGGAAATGAGGAGTATATATTATATTAATAGATGTGAGGAAAACCTATTTGTGGTTCGTGAATTTTTTTTTAGGTTTAATGTCTGTCAAAAACACAAAAGGAGTATCTTTATTGGAGGCAATACTACTAGGATTGAAATATACAGTGACTTTTTGATTGGATCACTACGATGATAGGGCGGCGATGTAGAATGTTTTAGAGATAGATGATCAAACTGTCGAAATATAAAGTGGGATCATGTGTATGAGTATACATGCTGTGGTTATTCATTTGAAATACAACACTTTAGGAATTATTGACAGAGAAAACAACTGGCCAGTATCATAGGTCACCAAAGCAGACAACTACAGTATTTTAAAAGAAAATAATTTTCAAAAAACTAAATGAATCAAAACCTAACACGAATATGTTAAACATGATGGGTGGAAAATTAGGTTGGATCGATACGATTTAGAAAAGTTTTTAAAATAATTGTTAAAGCTTTAAAGGAGCTTAAACCTTCTTGAAAAACCTCAAATCTTTTAAAATCTGTAATGACGAGTGAATTGGTTAAAGTTCAGCTGATTTCAACTCACTCTTCCATTAGGTACTATATTGTAGTCTCCATATTATTGAAAATGTCCTGCTTGCTTTGAAAGATTTTCACGAAAATTATTGATAAAAAAAATTTCAAGCAATTTAACAATTGCTGAAGAATTCCCTTTCAGAATTTTCTTTCATATTTATACTGCTGTTTAAGTTATAACCAAATAATTCAATCGTGAAATTTAGACGGAAAAATCGTACTTATTAATTGGAAGATTCTAAAATATTGTAAAATGATGAATAGAATTTTAAGAAAAAGCGTCAATTTTAGAAGTTAAAAATTTTTATGAAAACAGGTTTATAAACAGATAATCTAATTAAAATATTTGTTGCATGTTGAAATATCAATATAAAAATTATCCAAAAAGTTCTGAAAGTAATATGATAAAAAACTTCCGAAATTTGTGAATAGATTCTACTAAAATCTTATTTAATAAATTAAATTCACGTTTCTGCTCTTTTAAATTTGGAGATGTGCCATTATTCAATGATTAAGACACTGTTTTATTTATATTTGCAAAATTGGGTGCAGATAAAGAATTATAAAAGGTAACTTATGCGCCGTTTTTATAAAAGAAAAATATGGCACCAGAATCAATTTTGCTTAATGATATGAAAATTTATAGTAGAAATGTTTCTAGGTTAGATTATTTAAAGACAGTGTGTTCTTTAAATATTAAATAATGTGAAAAAAAAATTTAAGAAATTTAACTCTAAAAATAGCGCTTTATTATTATTAGTGTTTTTAATTCATTTTAATTTAATAGAAAAGAATTTATAATTTTATTAATAGACGAGGTTATTACGCACAAAACTCTTAACATATTTTTGTCTCTCCTACAATTCTCCTATGTCACTCCTAAAATTATTTCCATTTTGAAGAAGGACAATTAAAGATATTAAGTACACTCTAGAGTTAATACTAAAAAACTTGTATTGAATGGTTTTTAATAATCGCTTTTTCGGCTGTTTATGAAATTCATGATTTGATAATTCTGAAAAATACAGAAAAGAATGTCAGCTATTATTTTTCAAATTGCTGTAAAAATATGCTCGTCTCTTTAGTTAGAAATTTAAAATTAGTAATTTAGTATTAAACGACCATTTTAAGAGCAGAAAACGAGAAAGGAAGAAATAAAATAGTTTGGATATACAGTAATAATATTGGAATGAATGTTTTCGGACATTCATTTTACTTATGTAAAGTATTGAATTATTTTGGGTTTTTACTGTTGACAAATTATTTAAACCTTAAAATATGTTCCTTCTGCGCATTAAAAAAATCTGTGAAACTAGATTGACTTTTATTAGATAAATTTAAGAAAAAGCGTATATTTTTAAACGTATCTAGAGATATTACGAAAAATTTTTATCTTTTTACAACAGTGATATTCACATTTATCACAAACTATTACAAAATATTTATATATTATAAAAGCCAGCACAAATACGATTTACAAAAAGACAATCAGCTTTATAAATAAATTTCTATCAACATGTTGAAATTTTATTATAAGAGTAAATCATATAAAATTGAAAGTTAATTTTTTTTAACGAGGCTAATACTCTCTCTCATGCATTATGAAAAAAATAAACTGTGTCTTTCATTTGTAAATGACTAATAGTCAAATTTCATCTATAGTTCTGCCTTAGTTATAGAGTTGTAATAGCATTTCATTGATGAAACAAATACTTACTTATCTTTTGTTTTATGCAAGAGTTGTCCTTTTTAGAACGAAATTTACTTCCTAAGTAAGCATAATCTCTTTTTTGCTCCTGTCGAATATATTTTTCGAATATAATATTTGAATATACCAAATATTTTTTCGATTCATGTACTTGGAAGGGGGGGCCCCAACCCTTTTCTTCCGGGCCTCTGTTGTGGTTTTAAGTAAAAACTCCCCGTGGCCCGAAGGAGGGTCTGGCTGTGGGAGGAAAAATTAGGCGGTGATATATATTAAGAACATTATATGGGCTGGTTGGCAAGGTTTTTTCATTTTAAGGGGGCGTATGAGAAGTAAATGGTCAAACTTATATATAGTCAATGCCTGTTTAGATAAGTATATAAAAATATTTAAACAAGGCAAAATATAAAATACAAAAAAATTAGAAAAAAAAACCAGGCGAGTGTGAGATAAAATAGCCGTGGGTAATATTCCCATTATAATGTTAGGAGAAATGGAGCAGTAACAAGGTACAAAAAAAAAGAAGTATCTAATAAAAACGGAAAGTGTTGCTTTTTTCTTAAAAGTTAACGCCATAGCGATTTCTCTTATTCTGGATCAATTTAGTAAATAAGTCAGTATATGGATCAAAAGAAAAAGAAGTAAAAGTTGTTAGAAAAAAGTGCTAGCAAGTATTTTTATGAATGTGTTAATTTATTCTATTAACGCAATTTCTTTTTACTCTCATAAAAACAAGAGTTTCTGACATCTATGAAGCATATGACCTGTTGTCTCATCGATGACCAATATTTTTAACGAGTTCGTGAACTCAGATTTTGCCGATGAAACTGTTTAATTTTAATTATGTACACCTTGTGAAAGGGCATCTGGGAAGGCATTATTATTAATAATCACCCCCTCTTTTCACACGACTGCATTTTGTAATGAGATTTAGGTTGAATTTTGGAGGTCAATTTCTCGGTATAATAAGAGTTAGGAAGTTTATATAACAACAACAATTAGGATATTAAGTTCAAATGGTTGAATTTTTAGAGCATTTGAAAAAAAATTTACTCGCCTTGTGTTTTTAAATTACACTCATTGAATATTTATGCTACACGATTTCAAAAAAGCCAGAAAAAAGGGAGTCGAATTGTTATTTAATTAGTTTTTAGGGGATGGTCTATAATAACGTTGTTTAAATAATGAAATAAACTGAAAATTTTCTTCTAGTATTTTAGAATATTTATCATAACTATATAATAGATATCTTTCAGCTTAGTTCGTGAAAACACACCATATGTTAAATATGGTTAATGGAAGGAAAATTAAAAAATTCTATATTTAGGTGAACGGTTGTCTACAAATATACTTACTCAGGCGTTGTTCGTGGTATGTGTGCATCATTAATATTTTTTCACTATTTACCAATTAAGTGAACTTCTTAAAAGACATCATATACGGGAATCTAAAAAAAATTTCAACATTTTGTGAATTTATTTGCAAGTTTCATCAGAAAGTAAATTGTTTTCCATGATATTCAAGCATTTGATAAAAAAAAATTAAAATCAAAGATATGTCTTTACATTGAATATGCAATTTCAAAACATCAGAAACTAAGGGTTAGCAATTGAAAATTTATGAATTATGTTTAGCTTCCTTGTGGGCCAAGATTTCAAAAAAATATTAATTCAAAGATACTTAACGGGTTTCAATACAAAATATAAATACAATTCATACAGAGTCCGAGGTGGAGCTTTCCACCTTCAGACTGTATGCCTCACAAAACTAAAATATGAAATTTTGTTCGCAATATAAAGCTCAATTTGTAAATTTTAATAAAAAATTATTAACAGCTTCGTAATGAATTACCCTTTTCTTAAATGTTCTCGGCGTATCACAAGTTGGAAGTATTTATAAATTTAAACACCCAGCAAGTACGAATACTTTTCTCTAAAATATTCACACTATTGGACGAATATATTTGGAAAATCTTAAAAAATTGAGTTATTAACGAATATTTTACAGACATTTGAAAAATATAATGTGTTTCATTGAAATTTGCATTTTCTCAAAAGTTGTTAATCACTTTATTTAATAATAGTCTTTTTTTTTTTGTGTCTAAAATTAACGTTTTTAATGAAATTTTCAATATTTGTTTTTCTGTTTATACCAAAAATATTTCATTAGTTGTGAAAAACCTGTTTTAATTAAAATAAACATTTAACTTACTCCTTTGACGACATTACGCTTTTTCTTCGATTTTCACATTACAAATTTTAGAACTCTTAAAAGTACGGATTTTCCTAAATTCAACATTTGAAATTATATTGGTAAATCTTAAAATTGTGTTCTTTAACGGTATTTTCAGGCATTTTTGAAAAAATAATGTGTTTCATTTGAAATGCAATTTCAAAAAGCAGAAAGAGAATTAATTAGTTATACGATGTTAATAGGTAGTCTAAAAATTAGAGCGTTTTTAATGAAATTACATTTTATTGGGTTTTTTAAATTATAAATAAATATATTCATTATATATGTTTACGATCTCTATTTAATAAAAATTTTAACTTTCTAAAAATTACGCTTTTTAATTAAAATTTTCCACTTACAAATTATAGACCATTAAAAAGTACTTGTTATTTTTTTCCTTATTCAAGAGTGTCGTTACATATTGAAAAGGATTATTTTGTTACCATGCTTGAAAAATTGAGTTTTAACTGGTTTATTGTTACAGCAGTTAGAAAAAACTGCAAGGTGAGAAGTGGGGTTGTATTCAATTTCGGAGAATGTCAAATTGGGTCCAAAAAAGAAACGAGGAAATTATGCGGAAATTATTAATAGTTATTTATGTGCTGGCTCTTGAAATGTGACGGTGTGTGGGTTTAATGAGAGCTTTCAATATTTGTATTTTAGAAATATAACACAAATAGTTTGATTAGGGTCTGTAAAATACCTGTTTTTAATAAAAAAATTTACTTCTAAAATACGCTTTTTCTTCTTAAATTTTCACATTATTAAAATTTAGAACTTACTTGTAAAAGTACGTTACTTTTTCCTAAGAGTTTCAACATTTGAAATTATTTGGTAAATCTTAAAATTGAGTTTTTAACGGTATTTTCAGCATTTGTGCAAAAAATAATGTGTTTTCAGTTGAAAGCTTATTTCAAAGGAAGGCAGAAAAAGTTGAATTATATTAAATTAGTTTTTAGGTTGTCTTAAATTGTATCGGGATTTAAGAAATATCAATATTTTGTTTTTATCCCTAATACGGCAAATGGATGTTTAGGTGTAGTTGGTAGTAAAATTCCCTCGTCTTACTTTATATGTCAAAAAATTTTTTAGACTTCTAAAAAAGTTTTACGCCTTTTTACTTATAATTTTCACATTACAAAAATTTAGAACTCTTATAAATCCCATTCTGATTTTCCTAAATCTTCAACATTTTGAAAGATTATTTGGGTTAAATCTTAGAGAAGTTGGAGTATTGTTTTAACGGATAATTCATATTTAAAATAAAATTTGAGAGTTTTCAGGTTGAAATGCTATAATAAATATATCTTTTTTTTTCTATATATAAGTAGAAAAGTGAACTTATTAATAGTTTTAGGTGTCTTAAATTGACGTTTTTTAATGAAATTTCAATATTTGTTTTTATATACCAAATATTTCATTAGTTTTGAAAACCTGGTTTTATTAAAAAAATTTAATTCTATGAATTATTACGGACTTTTCTTTATATATAATTTTTCACATTTTACAAATTTAAGAACTCTTTAAAAGGTAGCGATTTTTCCTAGAAATTTCAACATGGAAATTATTATGTTAAGATCGTTAAAATTTGAGTTTTTAACGGGTATTGTTCAGCATTTGAAAAGAGTTTATATTATGTTGTTTCATTGATATAGATGAAATTTTCAAAAGCAGTAGAGACCAAAAGAATTTTATATCAAAAAACACATTAGTCTTTACGGCTGTCTCACCATTGACCGTCCTTTTTTAACTGAAATTTGTCCAAATATTTGCTTTCTTTGCTTTTTTTATTTCTATACCAAAATATTCTTCTTTATTTAGTTGTTGAAAAGCGGCTGGTTGTTAATAAAGAAATATATTTTATACTTTCTTAAAAATTATCGTGCTTTTTCTTAGAGATTCCTTCACATTAGCAAATTTAGTAACTCTTAAAATAAGTTACTCGATTTTTTCTTTATATCTGGGGGAACTGAAAGTTAGTTGGGGTTAAATCCTTAAAATTGAGTTTTTAACGGATTAATCAGCATTTTGAAGTAATGGGAATTAATGGTGTTGTGAAAACATGAAAAGCAATTATAACAAAAAAGCAAGAAAAAGTGAATTATAATATAATAGTAATTTAGGTGTCTTAGAGATGGACGCTTTTTTAATGGAAATTCTCAATTATTGTTTTTAATTATTTCCAAATTATTTCCAATTCTAATGTTGATAAAACCTGTTTTAATAATAATAATTTAACTTTCTAGATTTACTCTTTTTCTCAAATTTTCACATTACGAATTAGAACTCTTGAGAAAGGCTTCAGCAAAGGGAAATTTTCAACATTGTGAAATTATTGGTTGATTGATATTTTATGATGTGAATTACATGATGGTCCTATTTTTTAGCATTTGAAAAAAATAATGTGTTTCATTAGAGAGAAAATGCATATTCTCTAAAAAAGCAGAAAAGTGTGAATTTTGCCATACCATAGTATTAGACTGTTTCTTTAATTTTGATCGTTTTTTTTTGATTAATGATAATTTGCCAAATTATTTGTGTTTTGGTATTTATACACAATTATTTATTAGGATTCTTAGTTTGAAAAACCTGTTTAATAAAAAATTTAAACTTCTGTGTGGAAGATTACGCTTTTTACTAAAATTTTTCCACATTACAAAATTACCCCTAGCACCCCAAAAAAGTAAGCGGATTTTTCTCTATAACCATTTCAACATTTTTTAATTCCCTATTTATGGTTAATCTTAAATTGACGATTTTTAAACGGAATATATTTCAGCATTTGAATACAATAATGTGTTCTAATTGATAAATGCAATTTTAAAAAGCAAGAAAAAGAGAAATTTATTAATTGGTTTTAGGTGTTTTTTAAAATTGACGTTTATGAAGAAATTTCAATATTTGTTTTTTATAAATAAAATTATTTCATTAGTTGTGAAAACCTGTTTAAAAAAAAAATTTTAACTTCTAAAATTACGCTTTTTCTTAAATTTTCACATTACAAATTTAGAACTCTTAAAAGTACGATTTTTCCTAAATTTCAACATTTGAAATTTTTTGGTAAATCTTAAAATTGAGTTTTTAACGGTATTTTCAGCATTTGAAATTTTAATGTGTTTCTTTTTCATACGAGTTAGGAAAAATATTTAACCTAAGCTAAAACTCCCCTAATATGTTCTCTCTCAGGTGTCTAAAATTAGAATTCTTTAATTAATTATCATTAGTATTTTGTTTTTATGTACTTCGTTCGTCATACATTTTATTGTTGTTTTATCGAGTTTATTAAAAAATTTTCATCTTTCTAAAATTAGCGCTTTTTTCTTAAATTTTCACAAGACAAATTTAGAACTCTTAAAAGTGCTTTTCATCCATGCTATCCATTGCATTAAAAAAATTGCAATACAGGTTAGGTTAATAAATCTAAAAATTGAGTTTTTAAAACTAAAACATCAGTTTATCAGCATTTGAAAAAAAATAAATGTGTTTCATATGAAATGCAATTTCAAAAGAAAAAAGCAAGAGAAAAAAAGAAGTATTATTAATAGTTTTAGGTGTCTTAAAGTTACGTTTTTTAAATGGAAATTTCGAAGGTATTTGTTGTTGTTGAGGGTTTCATTGTTTCATTAGTTGTGAAAAACCTGTTTTAATAAAAAAATGTTAACTTCTAAAATCGCTTTTTCTTAAAATTTTCACATTACAAATTAAGAAACTTCTTAAAAGTACAATTTTTCCTAATTTCAACATTTGAAATTATTGGTAAATTTTATAAAATTGAGTTTTTACGGTATTTTAAGAGCATTTTGAGAAAATAATGTGTTCATTGAAATGCTATTTCAAAAAAAACAGGGAAAAGTGAAATTTTATTATAGTTTTAGGTGTCTTTAAATTGACTTTTATTAATGAAATTTCAATATTTGTTTTTCACTATACCACAATAGTATTCATGTGGGTTGTGAAAACCTTTGTTTATATAAAAAATTTATTAATCGTGTCTAAAATTGATACGCATTTTTCAATTAAAAATAATTTTATACATTTTTGCAAATTTAGAAACTCTTAAAAAGTAAAAACGATATATATATTTCATCTATATATTTTCAAATCATTTTTGATATATTTATTTTGGGCTATTCTTAAATAATTGAGTTTTTACTAGGGGGGCGATTTTTTCTAGCATTTTGAAAATCCACGAAATAGAAGTGGTGGGTTTCAGTGGGAATGCCAATTATCAGAAGGAGAAGCAGAAAAAGCGAATTTATTAATAGTTTTAGGTGTTTCTTAAATTGTACTTTTTTTTAATTAAATTTAAATTTGTTTTATTATACCAAAATATTTCATTAGTTGTGAGAGCCAACCTGTTTTATAAATAAAAAAATTTAACTTTCTAAAATTAAATAACGCTCTTTCTTAAATTTTCACATAACAAAATTAGAATCTTGAAAAGTAACGATTATTACTAAATTCGGCGTAAAATTATTGTTGTTTTATATTTAAAAATTAAATTTTTTAAGGGTATTTTAGCATATTTAAAAAAAGGAAATGATATATATTCATTTGAATAATGCAATTTCTAAAGAAGCAGAAAAGGAGGAAATTTATTAATTGTTTTCGGTGTCTTAAATTGACGTTTTTTAATGAAATTTCAATATTTGTTTTTATATACCAAATATTTCATTAGTTGTGAAAACCTGTTTTAATAAAAAAATTTAACTTCTAAAATTACGCTTTTTCTTAAATTTTCACATTACAAATTTAGAACTCTTAAAAGTACGATTTTTCCTAAATTTCAACATTTGAAATTATTTGGTAAATCTTAAAATTGAGTTTTTAACGGTATTTTCAGCATTTGAAAAAATAATGTGTTTCATTGAAATGCTATTTCAAAAAGCAGAAAAGTGAATTTATTAATAGTTTTAGGTGTCTAAAATTTGAAAAAATAATGTGTTTCATTGAAATGCAATTTCAAAAAGCAGAAAAAAGAATTTATTAATAGTTTTAGGTGTCTTAAATTGACGTTTTTTTTAATGAAATTTCAATATTTGTTTTTATATACCAAATATTTCATTAGTTGTGAAAACCTGTTTTAATAAAAAAAAAAAATTTAACTTCTAAAATTACGCTTTTTCTTAAATTTTCACATTACGAATTTAGAACTCTTAAAAGTACGATATTTTTCTAAATTTGAGACGATTTGAAGATTAGATTTGGGTGAGATCTTAAAATTGAAGTTTTTTAACGGTATTTTCAGCATTTTGAAAAAAGAATGTAGGAATGTATCTCATTGAAATGCAATTTCAAAAAGCAGAAAAGAGAATTTATTAATTGTTTTAGGTGTCTTAAATTGACGTTTTTTAATGAAATGACAATATTTATTTTTATATACCAAATATTTCATTAGTTGTGAAAACCTGTTTTTAATAAAAAAAAAATTTAACTTCATAAATTACGACTTTTTTCTTAAATTTTCACCGTACAAATTTAGAAGGCCATTCTATCTACAATTATTCTAAATTATTTGAAACATTGGAAATTATTTGGTTAAGTTTAAATTGAGTTTAAGGTATTTTCACAGACAAAGTATAGAAAAAAGAATGATGATTTCATGAAATGCGAATTTCAAAAAGCAGAAAGAGGAATTTATTATTGGTTTTATGTGTGCGTTTTTTAAATGAACGTTTTTTAATGAAATTTTCAATATTTGTTTTTATATAAAAAAATATTTCATTAGTTGTGAAAACCTGTTTTAATAAAAAAATTTAACTTCTAAAATTACGCTTTTTCTTAAATTTTCACATTACAAATTTAGAACTCTTAAAAGTACGATTTTCCTTAATTTCAACATTTGAAATTATTTGGTAATTCTTAAAATTGAGTTTTTTACGGGATTTTCAGCATTTGAAAAAAATAATGGGTGTTTGCATTGAAATGCAATTATTTCAAAAAGCAGAAAGTCGAATTTATTAATAGTTGTTTAGGTGTCTTAAATTAACTTTTTTTTAATTGAAATTATTTGCAATTATTTGTGTGTGTTTAGTAGCCAAACATATTCTGAAACAAATTTAGTGTGTGATATAACACTGTTTTTAATAACAAAAGTGACTGTCTAAAAATATTAACGCTATATTTCGGTATAAAGGTGTGTCAACCTCACTAATTCTCAAATAGAAACTGCTAAATAGTACGAATATATCCTAAAATTGAACATTGACATAATTAATATTTGGTTTTAATTTTGAAAATTGAGTTTTTTTAACGGTATTTCAGGCATTTTGGAAAAAAGGAATGGTGTTTTATGTTTTCAGTTGAGAATATTGCTATTCATTTCACTTACATGTGTCAAGTTAACACAGAATTTATTCAATTGTTTTTCGAGGGAGTGTTGTGTTTCTTAAATGTTACGTTTTTTTTAAATTTATGAAAATTTCAATATTTGTTTATTATATACAAATAATTTCATTAATTCTGTTGTGAAACTCTGTTTTAATTAAAAGAATTTAACTGTCTAGAGAATTACGCTTTTTTTACAATTTTCACATTACAAATTTTAGAACTCTTAAAAGTTACGATTTTTCATTAAATTTCAAACATTTGTAATATTATATTTTGTAGATACATCTTACATTGTAAGTTAATACAACGGAGTAAATTCTTATAGCCAGTTTTGATTTTACAAAGGAATGTGTTATTCAATTGAAAATGACATATTTCAAAAAAGCTCAGAAAAGTATGAATTTTATTAATAGTTTTAGGTTGAAGCTAAAAATTTGAAAAAATATTAATGTGTTTCATTAGAAATGCAATTTCAAAAAGCAGAAAAAAAGTTATATATTTTAAATTAATAAGTAATTTAGGAATAAGTAAATAGACAGTTTTTTATTTAATGAATTTTTCAAAATATATTTGTTTTTATATACCAAAATAATTTCACTAGTTGTGATAAACCTGTTTTTAAATAATAAAATTTATAACTTTCTAAAATGACGCTTTTCTTTATAAATTTTCACATTACAAATAAATTTAGTACACTTAAAAGTACGATTTTTTCTAATTTTAACATTTGAGTAACATTTCTTGGTTAGTCTTTATTATGTTGAATTTTAAAAAGGTATTTACAGCATTTGAAAAAAGAATTAGATGTTTCATTTTAGAAATGCTAAATTTCAAAAAGTCAGAAAAGAGGAATTTATTTATTGTTTTTAAGCTTTGTTAAATTGACACGTTTTTTAATGAAATGTACCAATATATTAAAATTTTATTATTACACAAATATATTCATTAGTTGTGAAAAAAACCTGTTTTAATTATAAAATTTATATAACTATACTATAATAATTTTATAATCTCCTGGTAAAAATTATAACTTCGCTTTTTTTAAATTTTATCACTATTACGTTTTATTATAGCAGTCTTAAACTTATCGATATTTCCTAAATAATTCAACATATTCAATTATATTTGAGATAAATCTTAAAATTGATTTTTTAAACGGTATTTTCAGCATTTAGAAAAATAAAATCATTTCCATGAAATGCAATTTCAAAAGCAGAGTGAAATTGATTGAATAGTTTTTAGGATGTCTAGAAAGGATTGAACGTTTATTTTAATGGTTATATAATTTTTCAACAATATATATAAAGTTAATTTTAATTAATACAACCAAATAATTTATATTACATTATATTATTGTGACACCTGTTTTTTATATAAAAATTTTTAACTTCTATAAAATTACGCTTTTCTTAATTTTTCACATTACATATTATAGAACTCTTAAAAGTAACTGATTTGCGGCATTCAAGAAATTGAAATTAATTTGGTAAGAAATTTTAAAAATTGAGTTATATTAAACGGTATTTTCCGCAGCATTTGGAAAATATCAATGCTGTTTCGTATAGAAATGCAATATTTGCATAATAAGTTTCTAACAAAAGTTGAAATTATTTGATGATTATATCTCAGTGGAGTTTTAGTATGTACTTAAATATAACGATTTATTTAATGAAAGGTATATTCATATTGTTGAATTAAGTATTGTGTAACCGGCAAGAAATATTTCATTAAGTATGTGCACAACACTGTTTTATAAAAAATATTTAACTTCTAAATAACGACTATATATCTTTAAAATAATTCCTATCTTTAATATAATTAAGAACTTTTAAAAGTACGTTTTTCCTGTGTATTATTTTTCATTG
>JABUQX010028272.1:12500-21913 GCA_015478945.1 Trachelipus rathkii | reverse complement strand
CGTACTAAATTCAATTCAATTTGAACCGTTTCGCATTATAGATGACACTTAATAACTTCATATATAGCATATATATATATAACATATATATAACCAACCTTATATATATATATATATATAACAAACATATATGAAATATATAGATATGCAAAAATATATAGCAACAACATATAACAACAACAACATATATATATATAACTGCTGCTGCTGCTGTACAACAACATATACGCCAACAATTCTGTTGTGAATATTTCTCTTGGCTGCTGCTGCTGCTGCTCTTCTTCTTAACTATGCTAACCTTAACTGCTAACATATATACATATACTATAAATATATATAAATATATATATATATATATATATATATATATATACCTTAATATATATATATATATATATATATATATATATATATATATATATATATATATATATTAAAACAGGTGCACTGATAGTGAAATAGTGAGGATAATGTTAGTGGTCTTCATTCATTAATAGGAAAAGATAATTAATTTCAAATAGAGATTTATTATAATTAATTTAATTTAAATTTTATTTAAATGAATAATAAAAAATTAAAAATTAAAATATATTAAAAACTTAAAATTAAAACTGAAAAAAAATAATTAGATTAGCAAATTACCTGATCTGGCAAAATAATTATAGAAAATATAATATAGTTAATATATTTTCGGGAAATTAAAACTGTGTAAAAAAAGGAATTAGGAAGATAGAAAAAGAGAAAGGAAGAAAGGAGAGAGATAGATAGATAGAGAGATAAATCTTTATCTATCTATCTTTCTACTTATCTATCTATCTATCTATCTATCTATCTATCTATCTATCTATCTATCTATCTATCTATCTATCTATCTATCTATCTTTCTATCAATACATACATACATACATACATACATACATACATACATACATACATACATACATACATACATACATACATACATACATACATACATACATACATACATACATACATACATACATACATACATACATACATACATACATACATACATACATACATACATACATACATACATACATACATACATACATAAAAGAGAGAGAGAGAGAGAGAGAGAGAGAGAGAGAGAGAGAGAGAGAGAGAGAGAGAGAGAGATTCAAAACTGCTTCCCATATTTTGGTTTGAATTGCGGTCTTGAAATAAAATCAAAGCGTTTTACTCGCCTTTGAACAATAAAAGGGTCGAGAGAACAGTAATAGTAATGAGGATATTTCCGCGTTTAGACCAAATCTCAGCTTTCAACACCTCCCTCCCTAAAAGTGAGGATCATCCGCAATTTTAACAAATCCCCCACTTTACACCCTCCCATACCAATCCCCCCTATTAACAAAAAGCTTCAAAAGAAAAGAATGTTTTTATGACGTCCATTTCGAAGGCGAAAATTAGGAAAAGAGCGAATAAAAATTTTCGACTTTCTTTTTCCATTGAATCACTTTTTGGGATAAAAATAATTATGAATACTTAACACGTCTTCAACAAATATATTGCTTATATTTATATATATATATATATATATATATATATATATATATATATATATATATATATATATATATATATATATATATATATATATATATATATATATTTATATATATATATATATATATATATATATATATATATATATATAGTATGACTTCGGAAGCCAAATCAGCATCCGGAAGTCGTAAGCGGATGTTGCAAAGCTACATTTTGCAATATTCCGTTTTTCAAGCTTGATGTGTCAAAGTATAGGTTTCTAAGGTCGGGTAGACCGTTTTCTGAGTTTTTTTTTAACCTGAACGCACTGGATTTAGCTCCCCAAAAGTTTTTTTTTGGGTTTCTAGAAGGTTTTAAATGATCACTAAAGCATTTATGATGATTCCAATCGATTTATCGAAGTCTTATGCACCCATGTCGATATTTAAATAGTCTTTCTACGCTTTCTGTTTGACTTATTACATTGAAAAACATAATCGAAAAAAATCATTACTATTATATAAGACTCACTTGATATAATCAGTAGTAATAAACACAAATGGTATGGTTACCAATCACATAGCAGTATTTCTATGCCGTCACTAAGCCCTGCCCTTTTTTATTTCCCCTTCCATTTATTGGTGTTCTAGTTGACGTATCCCCCTCAAACTTGCTACCTGATTAGCTGGTTGTGTCATCTTGCCTGAGCCGTGATTTTACCTCGCTACGCCCCATGTAGGGGGTGCTGAACCCAACTAAGTAGGAAATGAATGTAGATAGATGGAAAATAAATAGCCGACAGGACTCGGAGGATAAATCGGAATTAAAAAAAGAGGACGGAGCCTGAGCTGACTCATGTGCAGGAGCACCGATCCGGAGCAGGAACCAAAAGAAAAATAGAGAAATGCATGGAATGTATAACAGAAGAAGATTTAGAAAGAATGAGGAAGGAATAAGAAGAAGTCTCATGTGCCGGAGCCTGAATTTACCCATGTGCCGGAGCTAGAGATGGGGCCAAAAGAAAATTAAATAAATGCATAGAATGCATTGAAGAAGAAGGTAGAGGAAGGATGAAGAAGAACAAGTCAGAGACTAAGAATTCTCATGTCCTGGTGCAAATGGGTTGGTACCGATGTAGGTGCTAAGTTATAGTACATTAGCTTAATATCACAATATTGGTGTCAATGTATATATGTTTACGAACCCTTAGAACTCGAATTTGATAGTTTCGAGTTCCCACGGCCAACCTGAGCACCCCCTGAAGAGGGGTCCAAGACGAAAAATGAAGAAATGCATGGAATACGTAAGAGAAGAAGACGGAGGAACTATAACGTAGGATGATTCCTGAGGAATCAGAAATGGTAAGGCCCCCATATGAGATGGGGACCGATCCCCGAAATGGGGGTTTGCCTTAAAATGAAATTTTAATGAGAAATACAACTAAAAATTTCGTAGATGATCACAATGGCAACCAAATGTTGCATAAAATATGAAACATCCCACAAAGAACTTATTAATTATGCAGCCACCTTTAATTGATAATTTCTCAGATGGTTACTATAGCTACCAAATGTTGCACAAAACCGGAAACTTAGCCCAACGAACTTTTTAATTATGCGGCCCCTCTTTAGCTATCTGTTATTTTGCGTATCTTTCATAATGCAATGGCTAACTTAATATTTCCATACCTAACCTGACTAAACACACCAACCTAACATTGTCTAACGTAACCTGACTCAACATACTATCTTGGCTCATATAACTTATTAATTATGACGTCTTTCTCTCCACACTGTCTAATAATAATAATAATAATAATAATTATAATAATAATAATAATAATAATAATAATAATAATAATAATAATAATAATAATAATAATAATAATAATAATAATAATAATAATAATAACATGTTTGTGTATGTGACATTAAAAATATTTTGTTTGGTTATGTATAATAATGACTGAGATTGCTATGTTAACAGCTGATGTTAAATTGGAACTTTCAATGTTAATTACTTTATCGTTGATAAGCAGAGAACGTTGTTAAATGAAAGCAGTTCATTCGTACGTAAGGTATGTTAGGTATGTTATGGCACGCTGTTCTTAATTCAGGCAATGTTATGTTAGCTTTAATGATGTGAAAATTTTGTCATGCTAGCATGATAGATCAGTATGATAGATAGGTAAGGATATGATAAATTTTTGATAGATTTTGGTAAATAGTACAATTTTAAAATAACACTGATGTGATATAGATGTGAGAGAAGTAGGGTCAGGTTGAGTTTTGCTTGACGATGTTAGCTACTTTACTGTTGCTAAGCTGGTAATTTTGCTAATGTTAACAGGTAATTCGTACGCAAGATATGTTAGTTATGTTATGTTCTTAGTTTAGGTGATAATATGTTAGCTTTACTGATGTTTAAACTTTGCTATGTTAGCAATTATTCGTTGTTAGTATGATAGTTAGGCTAGGTTATGATAAATTTTTGTAAAGTATTATTAAATATTACTATGTCAATATAAAATTAAGATTGATATGTTAGAGATATGTAGATATGCTGGAGAAAGTGAGAATAGGTTAGGTTTTGTAGGTAATTTAAGCTAATTTACTGTTGTTAAGAAGGAACCTTGTTAATGTTAACAGTTTATTCATACGTAAGATATGTTAGGTATGTTATGTTCTTAATTTAGGTTATGTTGTGCTAGCTTTATTGATGTGGAAACTTTGTAATGTTAGCATTTATTCGTTGGTCGATATGATAGATAGGTTAGGTTTTGCTAAATTTTTATTACGTTTTGTTAAATATTACTTAAATAATGTAAAATTAACACTGAAATGCTAGAGAAATGTTAGAAAAGTGGGATTAGGTTAAGTTTTGAAGGTAATGTTAGCTACTTTACCGTTGTTAAGTAGGGAACATTGTTAATGTTAACGGTTTATTAATTCGTAAGGTATGGTAGGTCTGTTGTTGTACATTATGAGGTTATGGTATGTTAGCTTTAATGATGTAAAAACTTTGTTATGCTAGCATCTATTCGTTGATCAGTATGATAGATAGGTTAGGCTATGATAAATTTTTTTTTAATTTTTCTAAATATTACTATGATATTGTAAAATTAACACTGTTATGTTAGAGAAACGTTTGAAAAGTAGGAATAGGCTAAGTTTTGTAGATAATATTAGCTACTTTACCGTTCATAAGTAGGGTACTTTGTTAATGTCAACAGATTATTCATACATTAGGTATGTTAGGTTTGTTGTTCTACATTATGTTCTTAGTTCAGATTATGTTGTGTTAGCTTTCTTGATGTAGAAACTCTGTTAAGTTAGCATTTATTCAAAGGTCGGTATGATAGATAGGTTAGGATTTGGTAATTTTTTTTGATGGGTTTTGTTAAATACTACTACCTTAATTGATATTTTTATGTTATGAGTATAAAATGAATATGGAATTTAGTTAAAACATAAATGTTTTTAATAAATTTTTGTTATGGTCATTCAAAGAACTTATTTTTATGTAATTTTTATACAAAGAATTTATATTTATGCTATGCTTATTCAAAAAAAGACTACTTTAATCACCTAATCAATGGATCACGATCATGTTTTTGAATATAATAAGTCAACTAGAAAGCGTAGAAAGACGATTTATATATCGACTTGGGTGTAAATGAAGATCTCGAAAAAATCGATTACAATCATCAGAAATGCTCTAGCGATCATTTAAAACCTTCTAGAAACCAAAAAAAAAAAAACATTTTTGGGGGGCTAAATCCACTATGTTCAGGTTAAAAAAAACAACAGAAAATGGTCTTCCTGACCTCAAAAACGGTCTAACATATCTTAGAAACTTTTACTTTAACTGATCAAGCCTGAAAAATCGAATGTTGCAAAATGTTGCCAATGTTGCTTTGCAACTTCCGGATGCTGATTTGACATCCGAAGTTGGACCCTATAATATATATATATAATGATTATATTATATATATATATGATGATATAGATATATATATATATATATATATATATATATATATATATATATATATTATATATTATAATATATTATATAGTGTGTGTGTGTGTGTGTGTGTGTGTGTGTGCGGTGTGTATACGTACAAAAAACATGCATAATTACTTGCACGATACTGAAAAATATAGATACAATTTTTTTTCAAATTAAAGTTCTCATTTCACGGGAATTGCTCTATTCTCGGAGGGAACTTTTCTAGGTAATTGATACCTTGGATCCGTACGAAGGATCGAACCCGGGACCTTTGCCATGCAACTCAATCGCTCTACCGATTGTGCCACAAAAATTATAGATACCTATGTGAAAAAAATTTCATATACATACATACATACATACATACATACATACATAACATACATACGGATACAGTACATACATAATAGTCATACATCATACATACATAGCATATATAGCATACATACATACATACATACATACATACATAAACTCTATAATAATTTTATGCTTTTAAAGCGTTTTAACTTTTCTACGGAAATCAATATGTGCTTAAAACATGAATTAACACATACAAATAACACTTAAATGATGTGTATTACTTTAATTAACAGAAATTAACTCATACCATCTATGCATTAATTCAATTTTAAACACATGCAAAAGCAGTAATTTCGAGTAAAATGGCACACTTTTAAAATCGAAAATTGCTTGAAATGCGATAATGAGCTTTTTCATTCGTCAATAACATATTTGAGTGTAATTTCTTACAGAAAAAAATTATATATATATATATATATCTATTATATATATACTATTAGTAGTACTATATATATGTTATATATATAGGCTTGATTTAGATAGATAAATTTAATTAAAAATTTTATTTAACTTTTCAACGAATGATTAATGTTTAAAAATGTATCTCTAGATAGATAGTAGGTATATATAATATATTGTATATATTATACTATATTTTTTGTATTATATTATAATTATATATATATATATTATATATTATATCCTACCCACTATATATCTATATTATATATTATAATGATAAAAAGATTAGTATATATATATATTAGATATATATTATATATAATATGTATATATATATAATATATATTATATATATAACTATGAGTATATATATAGGTATTATATATGAGTTAATATAATTATACTATAATATACGTTACTATATATATATAATAGTATATATATATATATAATATATATATATAATATATAATATATATATATATATATATATATATATTTTTTTATAATAACGAAGCGGTAGCGGGCAATAAAGGCCTTTTAAGTAATATTACACCTCCGGTTGCTATTTTTGCTTTGTTAGGGCCGTCAAATTCATTACGGCATACTTACCTTTAATATTGGGTTTTAAGCTTTCTATTAAATGATATTGTCCGCTTATTAGAGTTCGTTCATGTTCATATTTCCTCTCTTCACACACACACACACAACACAAAGGCACCTACACACAAACACAAACACAACCCTCTCTCTCTCTCTCTCTCTCTCCTCCTCTTCTCTCTCTCTCTCTCTGCTCTCTTCCTCTCTCTTCATCTCTCATCATTCTCTCTCCTCCTCTCCTCTCTCCATCACTCTCTTCTCTCTCTCTCTCAAGCACACACAATCACACACACGGCCCTACAATCACAATACACAAGCCACAAACAAACACACACAGTCAGACATAGTCACATAATGGGGAGAGAAACACCACACACACCACCTCTTCACACAAGACGACATAGCACTAACACCATCACCCGCGCTCTGCCAATGCTCTGCTGCTCTCGCTGTCGTACGCTTCTCTAGTTCTCTCTGCTCGAGCGATCAATGGACTCTAAGTAGGGTTTAAGTACCTGTGATAAGACCCGGAGGCAGCGCATTCATCGCTAGGTATGCGCGTGAATTCGGGCATTAATTTACGCAGGGTTACAACCCTAATGTATGGTATCAATCCCCCGTGACAGGGAACATAGAGGCGAGGGGACGCCAGCTAGCCTGGAGGCGGGTGTTGGCATGAATCCCAGCAACCTGCGAGTGAGGTTACATACCTCAGAGGGTGGTGTCTACCGCTCGGGAGGAGGGGCACCGGGGAGCTGAGTGAAGCACGCTGTGTGCCCAATATCTAACGATTGAACTCGTGATGCTCGGATACTTTGTTTACTCTGGACACGGTGCGTCTCGTAATAAAAGGAATTGGACATTGTCCTGACGCGTCGCACTGAGAATGTTCAGTCTGGCCTCGAAAATGGACTAGAATTTATGTTCCTATGATGCAGGGATATACCGGCCGGCCCAAAGACAATTATAAGGTGCCCGCTTCACAAGAAGCTTGATGTGGCTAACCCTGCTGGGAGAGTTCGTGCGAGCGTAGGTTAGCTGCGGCTGCGGCACAACGTCTCTGCCGCCGACAAGCCTCAACGACGTCTCCGCCGGTCTCAGGTACGTTATGGAATGAAGAGAGAGTCTCAGAGCGACAGAGAAAGTTGAGGAATCACCAACAAACTGACGAACAAGAGTGGGGCCAGTGGCTCATGAAGGCAGGGAGATACGGCATGGATAGCAATCAGTGAGTGTAGTGATTAAGGTAATGGGGCGCGATGAGGTATTGGCGATGGTGATAAGACGGACAGTACAGACGAAGGGAAGTGCGAGGATTCCTGAGAACATGGTGAGTGACTCGTTGCTCTTCGTTCAACACATGGAGCACACAATCGAGCTTCAAGACAGTGGGATTCCGCGCGCTCAGAGAGCGTAACCGGCGCAGGGGCAGGACTGTGCTGGTGCTTGACGCAGACACGCGAGGCATGGGGAGCAAGCGGACAGGTCGCGAAGGAGGGGAAAATGGAGGTGACAAGTGGAACGGGAGCGGGGTAGGGTGGAGTCGCGTGGCGGCGCGGGAAGCGATAAGGGGCCGGAGCTGGGGGGTGGGGGAGTAGGGCGAGGGTACGTCGGGCGCTTGGTGTACGTGACGTTGATGCGATTGTTGGCGGTTGAGTCAGATCGAGTCCAGGGCGGAGGTGCTAGGCGGCCCACGGACCATGGCGTGTCGAGACATTCTGCAGCAATGAAAGCACACAGCACAAACAGGCTTGCGTGATACGCGGACGGTCGGTGCCCCTAGACCCGACGAGCTATTCAACAGGCTTAGTCGGTAGCGGACGGCAGGGTGTCCATCCAGGAACGCGTCGGTAAGTGACAGCCGCATCGGATGTCTGTCCGTAGACACAGGCCCAACTGGCCGAAGCACAAACACAAGCACAAACAAACACTCTACTCTCTCTCTCTCTCCTCTCATCTCTCTCTTCTCCTCTCTCTCTCCCTCTCCCCCTCATCTCCGTCATCTCTCTGACTCTATCGCGGTGCTCTCGAGTTCTCTTGGCTGCATCTCTCGTCGTCTGTCTCTCATACGTCTCTCTCATTTAGAGTCGCTTTAGATGCGTGGTTTTATGTTGATATTAAATATTTCGAAATGAAAAAAAAATAAAATCTATTCAATTTAAGATGTTATTCGAGATAATTGGAAAAATGAATTTAAGAGAGGCGTTGACGACCAAAGAAAATAGTCCACCATGCACGATGCAGTTTTGAAGCATGGGCGATTAAAAAGATCGGATTTTTTGAAGGCTTAGCGAATTTCACTGAAACGGAAGCTTCATATATTAAGATCAGAACTGAACATTATCTAGTTAAGACACAAATATATTTGCCACATCGTATCACAAAGAAAGATAATCTTGTTTGCTTTCAACTTTCTAACAATTTGTCCTGCTCAGAATGATTCAATGGATTCAGGGAATTCAATGGACGTATAAGTTAGTAAGTGTTATAGAAATGGGAGAGGATCAAAATTTAGTTTTTTAGAACCTGAA
>JABUQX010028271.1:60000-73762 GCA_015478945.1 Trachelipus rathkii | reverse complement strand
CTGTGTTGACTTGCGATTGACGAAAGGATTAAATAATTAGTGTATTTAACATTTTATTTAATTTTTAATTTCTCTATTATATTTATAATGTTTCGTTAATTTTAGTATATATTTATTATTAAAGGGTAAAATTTTAAAAAATAAATAGTTACTGGTGGATAATTTTAATACACTGTGCAAGATTGCTTTCCTAGTTTTAATAGGTAATATAACTACTATGTGCTTTTTTCGATTTTTGATATATTATTTCTTAATATTTTGGTTTTATTAAACCTAGGGCATAATAAATTAGTATCGGATGGTTGGTATTAGCTATTTTATATCGTTGTATGATATATTTTTATCAAAAAAGATTTTACACAACACCGTAAAAATGTCAGAACAAAAAGCTTAAAATCTTTAATTAATAAATAAGATTCCGGATCTTATGACAACAACAATGCGCGATTAATAGAGATTTTTTTTCATGCGCAGTATGGGAAGTTCAATTTCACCAACATATTGTAATTATTTAAACTAGGCGCGAAAGACACAGCTTTTCTCAATCCAACATCTTCATTTCCGAAAACATAGCTCTCCCTTTTGCACCAATATATACAGGAACCTTCTTTCACACTAAGTTTCTCCATGTTAAATCTTCATATTACAATTTGGATAGGTTAAATATTTGACTTTCAACTATATCTTAATTTGTCTTTCAATGTTATTTTATTAATTGTTTTAAAATTCTGAATCGTGACAACATGGTACTAATTTTTCGTTATGTAAGTTAAATTTTTCAATTTAATTTATTAAAAAATAATGTTAATAACAATTTAAATTTACGTGTGATATTATTTCGTTATTATTTTATTATTTATGTATTATTATTATTATTATTATTATTATTATTATTATTTATTATTATTATTATTTTATTATTATTAATTATTTTATTAATTATTATTATTATTATGATTCAAATTGGTTAGAATATGTATGATATAGCATTTTTTTTTCTAGATAAAGGCATATTATGGGGTTACTTTATTTTTATTACTAATTGGGAATTATGTTATTCTTAATGTTTTACAACAATTAATTTCATATTGTTGGGCAATCATTTTATTGGCTAAGCAGTGGAAAAGCCTAGATCTGTGTAACCTTCACGTTGGACATAATTATTTTCAAAGTAGGATTATCTTTCCATTTCAATAACAATTAAAGGCCAATCTTGTCTTACTTACTTAAATTATTTTGTTTTTAAACTACTAAAAACATAACATTTTATATATATATTAATATATATTATATAAATATTATATATATATATATATATATTATATAATTATATATATATTATATATATAATATATATATATATATATATATATAGTATATATATATATTTATATATATATATATATATATATCAAAACCGCACCTTCTTTCCATTCCCCAAGACGGGGTAAGGGTTGTCGCATGCACCGGTAACAGAAAAGTAATTAGAAGAATATGACGCAAGTCGAAAGAAAGCCAGCCACTTACTTTATACTCTTAAAATGATAACTCGTGGCAGCAAAATAATCCCTACCGTTCACGGGGCTGCGACAGATCCTTACTACGGCATCTCGTCAATGTAGGGCTCATCCCTTGGTCAAGGTGGGCACAACGTACACATCTCCTCACAAAACCTCCGCAATCATCTCCTATTATGGGCAGCTTTTTCGTCGGCTCTGCTACTCACCTTCCTCTCTTAGGCATTTTTTTAGCTGACCAATTCGCGTTTTTCTGTGTCTCCCAAGATGGTCGATTCCTTTGCAGCAGCACTTCACACTATATATCTGCTCAACAATAATCCATCTTTCCACATACCAAACATTTCAATGTAGCTTTCCTTAATTTCTATTTGCTCTTTCACCACAGCGCAACTCCCCTATCCTAAGTTCGTTAATTCTCTTTTATCACTTTTCTCACACCTAACAGCCTAAGATTGTCATCTGACACATTGAACTTTAGATCTATACTCTTATTCAGAGCATAGTTTCACTATACAACATTAAGAAAGGTAAGCAAACCAGTGGCGGCTGTCCATAGGACTGCGGAACTGCAGCCCCCTCAAAATTCAGAACTTAGCACAACTACTAAAGCGAGATTTTTGTTATTTCCTTGTACTCTCTTCTCTCTTTTTATATATATATATAATATATATATATATATATATATATAAATATTATATATATATAATATAATATATAATATATATATATTAATCTATATATATAATATATTATATATATATATATATATATATATAATATATTATTATATAACATATATACTATATATATATATTATATATATTAATATATCTATATATATATATATATATATATATATATATATATATACAGAGCTGGGCGTTGCGCAGCGAGTTGCGCGTTGCGCAACTATCATTCGTAGGCGCAAGCGCATGGCGCACAATTTTTAAAAAGCGGACTAAGCAAGGGCGCAAGCCAATTTCTTTGCGCGTGGAGCGCGCTAAGACACAGGAAAAAGCATTCTTTTTTTTTAGCGTTAAAGTTAGAAACTTAGAAGCGTGGGCAAACTTGTATAATTTTTCTAAAACCAGTTTAACTTATGATATATATACTATATATATATATATATATTATTATTTATCTATATTAATATATATATATAATATTATATATATATTATATATATATATATATATATATATATAAGGTCTATATAATATACTATATTTATATTTATATATATATGAATATATTATATATATATATATATATATATAATTATATGATATATATATATATATATTTATATATATATTATAATATATATATATTATATATTAATTTATATATATATTTATATTTATATATATATATATAATATATATTATTATATATATTATATATTTATATATATATATTTTACTATATACTATATATATATATATATATATATTATATATATATATATATTATATTTTATATATATATATTAATATATAATATTATATATAATATATATATATATATATATATATAATATATAATATATATTATATATATATATATATATATATATATAATATATTATATATATATACTAGTTCATAGTCTTAACTACAAAAATTGGCAATATGGCTCTGAAATTTTCAACTTTGAAGGGCGGCTCTTGGCTGAACTCTGGGGGAAAACATGGACGCACAGGACATGGAGGAGGATGAGGACGTGTAGATGTGTAGATAATAGTTTACGGTGTTTTAAATTACAAAAATTAATAAATGTGTTTTTCTTCCTTTTAAAAGCATGCTTTTATTATCGCACTAAAGTTTACTTTGTAAATAAATTTAGCGAACATCCACCAGCCGGCGAAAAGTCGTAGGCGCAAAGGCGCATAGGCGCATAGGGGCTCATAGTCGCAAAGGCGAATAGGTGCTGATGTGACAAAAATATAGGCGCATAGGCGCTAGGCGCACTAGGTCCGGGGGCATAGGCGCATAGGCGCAGGCGCACCAAAAATTATATGGCCGCCAGCTCTGTAATATATATTATATATATTATATATATCTATATATATATTATATATATATATATATATAATATATATATAATATATTATATATATATATATATATATATATATATATATATATATATATAATATATATATTATATATATATACGTAGTATATAATTTTTCTGTCGAACAATTTATTCCATAGAAAAATAATGGGATGGAACTTCAAAAATCCTTTGTTCCCAAAATAGCTCATACCGTATATTTTTTAATTATGTACTCCGTGGAGATGTGTCACCGTGATCGTAGCTTAATAAAGGTAAGCTGGAACAAAAAGTGAATTTGTTCTTGGCCTGATTTTTTTTCTTTTTTGAAAGCTTCACATTTATCCTCTTTAAGTTTCGATCATTTTTATAAATTTTTAAACTGATCGTGTTTTAAACAGTTTCATTGCATTTAATGTATTTTATATATTTAATTTATTATTATAATATATATTATATATTATTATTTATTATATTATATATATTATATATATATATATATATATATATATATATATATATATAATATATTATTTTAATATTAATATATTATATATATATATATAATATATATATATATATTATATATTATATATATATTTATATATATATATTATGGTGATCCTCTAGAAGAGCCGCAATCTACAAAACTACAACAGCTACCGGAAAAGGAATACATTGCTGAAATGCTGGTCTATTTAGTGGCGGAAAATGTAAAAAAAAAAAAAAAAAAAAAAAAAAAAAAAAAAAAAAAAATAATAATAAATAATAAATAAATTCAAAAACTCAATAGCTACAAGGAAAAGAAATACATTTTTGAATCCTGGTAAAATTTTAGGAAAATGTAAAAAATAAAATAAATATAAAAAAAAATATTTTTAATAATTATAGTAATATGAGTATAAAGCCTATTTAGAGACCTTTTATAGCTTACTCGTTAATAAATAGAGCTTTCTATTAAATTTTGGTTTTTTACTAAGGAATACCAAAGGGTATACCGGACGTGATGGCAGGGTCGGGGTCTCTGGCTTCCGGGGAATACGGGTAGGATAATTCCCCCCCTGGGAGGGTTTCCGGAATTTCCGTTTTGGTATTATGGGTGCTCTGCGGTGTTCTCACCCTGCCCTGCGGGTATGGAAACGCGTCCCCCCCTGTGTTCCCGTCGGTCGAGCCCTCATTGCCGTGTAATCCGTTTACAAATAATATACTATTATATATATATATATTATATATATTATATATTATATATATATATATATATATATATTATTATATTAATATATATATATATATATATATATATATATATATCTATATATATATATAATAATATATATATATTATATATTATAAGTATATATCTATCTATATATATTATTATATATATATATATATAAAGTTATATATCAATTTTATTTTTTCTTTTTATTTTTTATTTTATTTTTTTTTATTTTTTTTTTACATTTTCCTAACTAAAATTTTACAAGGATTCAAAAATGTATTCCTTTTCGATGTAGCTATTGTAGTTTTAAAAGGGTTTCTTTTTTTTTTTTTTTTTTTTTTTAACATTTTCCGCACTAAAATTATACCAGCATTCCAAAATGTATTCCTTTTCTGTAAGCTTATTGTAGTTTTTGAGATATGGATTGTGGCTTTTCGAGGCTAGGCCTATATATATATATTATATATCTATATATATATATATATATATATTATATATATATCATATATTATATATATATATATTTATATATATATATATTATATATATATATATATATATATATAATAAAGCAAAAAATCAAACAAAGCACAAAACCACGAGCCGCCACTGGTAACAACACATACCTCATTTAAGACCCTAGCGGCCTCAAGATTATTCCATTCACACCCCCACGATTTAATTGTAAGCCTCCTACTCATTCAAACTTTAGTAATACACACTGGTTATCATCCGTTCCTTTTTCATCAAATATATCCTAAATATTTAAAGCTCGGACTTGTTCCAGTTGTTTACATCCAGCTTAATTCGCACACAAGGACTTCCCTCACTCACCACCATAACCTTACTCTTATCTACGTTCACTTTCACATCCCCTGCCGAATCCACTCAAACTCTTTTCAGATTCGATACACAAAACCAAATCATCCGAAAACAATAGGTAGAGCACTCTCCACTCTCTTTCATTCTCATATTTAACACTTGCTTTGTCACGCGGCCATCTAATTCTTTCATAACCTATCCATATACAAATTGAATAACATAGGAGACATAACACACCTGGTCACTCAGGTTATTAATATTAACCAATCACTCTAAACTCCATTTATTTACACAGACGCTTGGAAGTGAGTGCTTTACCGGAACTATTCTTTTTCCTGGGGAGTATGGATGATTGATCCTGGGGATTTAAAGGTAGGTGGTTCTTCTTGACTTTAACACGATTTTATTACGCATATAATAAAATCGGCTTTTTAGTTTAAAATGTAATTTTTAATATTTATATATATATATATATATATATTATATATATATATTTATAAGTATATATATATATATATATACTATATAATATATATATAAATATATATAATATATATACTATATATATATATATTTATATATATATATATATATATATATACTATATATATATATGGTCAGCATCCCGAAAGGCCAGGATGTAACTAAAAAACTATAAGCAGCTCACGAAAATAAATATAATTTTAATTAATCAGGAGACATTATTAATTCGGATTTATGAGTCTATAAAATATATAACTTCTTTTCAAAATATTTCATCAGTTATGAAAATAATATTAAAGAATTGCAGTTTTTTGATATAATGAAGATGCTCGCTTCTCCGAGTGAGTATCAAGGTGCTAAATGTTGATTTTTTGTTTAAAACTAAAGATATCCCAAGGGTAAACAAGAACGATGGATAGAGTCGGGGTTCTCGGCCGACTCGTCGGCTCGAACCCCTAAAAGGCTTAAAATAGAAAAAATAAATTTCTCCTAAAGCGTAAAATAAATGTGGTATTTGGCAACTTTTGCTATCGTCAACTAATGCAGGATTCAAGGTCAATCACAGCGTGTACTATTTCAGGTCTAAGATTTTAGTAATATTTAAGGTGTTATTAATAAATTTAAAAAGAAATATATATTTTTTAACGTTTTCATGCAAATAATGATGCTCGAAATTAAAAATGTGATTTATTGCCTTGAAATAGCAACAAAATTGCATTACATGCCTGAACTCTTCTGGATGCTGGCCTATATATATATATATATATATATATATATATATATAT
Source organism: Trachelipus rathkii (assembly GCA_015478945.1). Classification (NCBI taxonomy): domain Eukaryota; kingdom Metazoa; phylum Arthropoda; class Malacostraca; order Isopoda; family Trachelipodidae; genus Trachelipus; species Trachelipus rathkii. The sequence goes on along the minus strand of JABUQX010028271.1, from coordinate 66,875 downwards.
TATATATATATATATATATATATATAATAGTATATATATATATATATATATATATATATATATATATTTTGCCAGCTCCCGAAGCATCATGCATGTAACTAAAAAACTATACAGCTACAGGAAAATAAATAATTTTTGATTTATTCTAATATTTATTATACACTTAAATATTATATAATCTCAAACCTCCGCAGTGAAGCTTTGTGATTGACCTTCGAATCCTGATAGTTGACGATAGCAAAGTTGCCAAATACCTTTATTTTACGCATTTGGAGAAAATGTTATTTTTTCTTTTTATATCCTTTTTAGGGGGTCGAGCGAACGGTCGGCCGAGAAACCCGAATCTATTCCATCGTTCTTGTTTACCGTAGGTATTCTTTTATTTAAACAAATCACATTTACACCTTTGATAGCTCCTCGGAGTAAGCGAGCATTTCGATTTATAAAAAATGGAATTCTTTACATTTTAAATTTATTTTAATAAAAGGCGTTATTTTTTTTTTTTTTAATTTCAGGGGTAAAAATGTTCCTGATTAATAAAATTATATTTAATGTTTCGTTGGTAGCGTGTTATAGTTTTTTAGTTCATGCTCGGCCTTGGATGCTGACCTATATATTATATATTTATATATATTATAATATATATATATATTTATATATTATATATATATATATATTGATTATATATATTATATATATATATATATTATATTATATATATTATATATTTATATATATATATATATTATATAATATATATAATAGGTCAGCCTCCGAAACAACTCGCACTAACGAATGATTAAATAACAGTAATAGGAAAATAAATAACATTTTATTAATAGAGAATTTATCCATGACATAAAAAAAAATGGCTTTTTTGAAAATTTAAAATGTTGGAAAGTTGTTGATAATGGATCGTTTTTTGAAAGAACGAAGGAGCTCTAGGCGTCCGAGGGAGCGTCAAGGTTGCATGTCTACTTTTTTTTAATAAAGATACCAAGGGTACCACAAGATGGAGAGATTCGGGTTTCCTTCGGCCTAACGGGGGGAGCTTCGTCCCCTTGTTCCTTGTCGGCTCGAACCTAAAAGGAAATAAAAAATAATTAACATTTTCTCCATAGCATAATAAAAAAACAATATTTGGTAACTTTGCTCTCTATACTGGCAGAAGTGGAGGAAGGTTAAGAGAGCGTAAGCTGCAGACTTAAGATTATCTAATATTTATAAAAGTGTTATTAATAAATATAGAATAAAATAATTTTTTTTAAAAGTTTCATTCGCTGAAATTGCTTGCTGAAATCAAATTTATTTATTTTTCCTGTAGCTGTTAAGTTTTTTAGTTACATGCTGCTTTCGGGAAGCTGGCCATATATATATATAATATATATATATATTATATTATATTAGTATATATATATATATATATATATATATATAATATAATATTATACTAATATATTATATATATAATATATATATTAATATAATTATTATTTATTATATATATATATATAATATATATATATATATATATATATATATATATATATATTATCTTATATATATTATATATATATATATATATATTTTATAATTATATATATATTATAATTATATATATATATATATATATTTCAAGGAAGTAACAGCAAGTAATTGATAGTGAAACCCAGACATGTAACTCTCCACTTTGTCATGCTGATGTTGTTACTTATTAAAGCTTAGCCGATGTCAAGATATTATGAATATTTTTCAACAGCATTTACTTCATTGACTTTAAACGTATTCTTTTAATAAAGTCTATGGATTTTCTTTTATTTTATTAGCAAATTAGGAGCATATTTTATTCATGTATTATTATGAATACAAACAATTTTAAAAGTTTATACTTTAAAATGGTAATACTTACTTAAAAGGTATTGAAAAGAAGATACTCTTAATCGATTATATATATATATATATATATATAATATATAAATTATATATATATATATATATATATATATATATATTATATTATATATAATATATATACTATATATATCTATATATTATATATATATATATATAATATATTATATATATTTTTGTTCATGTTCAGGACGGCCACGGTCCGCAGCAGAAGCGGCAGGCACTGGGTTGAATAATCAACTCCGGATGGATGGATCTTGGTTTATACATATTTTAAATGTCAAACAAAATTTGAATGGCGAGAAGATATTCAGATCAAAAAATAAATAAATAAAGTGTTCTTACATTATAAAATATTCCTACATTCATACAAAATATATGTCATATTCAATTCTTGAATACAAGAGAAAATAAAGTTAATTAAAGTGGGAGGATTCAGATAAGATATGGGATAACCTTTTAAAAGGTGTTATGGACCATAAAGTAGGAAAATGACGACGGTGGGGCGAATGGAGTCCAGTTGAAGACAATGCCAATGAAGATTGGCGAACGATTGGGGGCATGCGTTCGGACAAATTTGCAGATGGAGATTTCCAGCCGTGACATGTAGTGTCTGTGAGTATATTGGTGTGGCCAATAAGAAGGCGTACAAGTATCAACTCGTGCAGCGTTTCTGTCGGTGAGAGAAGGCTATCACCAATGTTAAGGCTTTCTATATCTGGGTTCGCCCCTCGTTGATTCACTCGTTCAGCACGTCTTGGCAATAAAAACTGGAAGCTTGTCGGAGAGAGGAATATAATCAGTTGATGGAGGCGACCCGGTGTGTCATAAGCTTTTTCAAAGTAAAAAAAAAAAAAGCAAAGCACAGCCATCCACCAGTTAAGGTCCCCGATGTAATGACCAGTTTTAACAAGGGAATCCTGGACGAACGATTTTTGTGGAACCAAACTGGAAGTTTTGAAAAGCCTGGCGATCTCAGAACATGGGAGAAGGCGCCTGACACATTTTCTCCATCTAATTTTACAAATGGCAGGTCAGCGAATTGGTATTTGATTGTCCGCCAAATTAGCATTTTGCCAGGTTTGGGGAAAGGCATTCAAAAGGCTGTAGTCCAAAATGATGGAGAAGGTGCGGAATCCAGATTCTGTTTTACAGATCCAGCAAAAGACGCTGATGCTTCGGGATGGACATGCGGAGCATAATGTACGAAGATCATGTCTGGGCCAAGAAGCACAGTCTTTCTTATTCGCCATGCAGTTTGATACTCTGCAAGTGTAAAAGACGGTTATAGGTTTGATTTTCCTTTGCTGTTGAAAGTCTGGCGTGGGTTAGTTTTCTAATTTTTGAATGGGTTCAGATAGGGAGAAAGAGTGGCCAGCAAACTATAAACTCAGAGCTGAGCGGAGATAGTGTTCGGTTATATCAGCGCCCATGAACGGAGGACTGGGGTGAGTTTGGTTGGAGCGACGAGATTTTTCTGTGACTTTTCACACTAAAGGAAGAGGAGTTGTAGAGTTTGACAGTCGAAATATAAGTTGAAAATATTGTTTACGAGTTTGGCGATTAATTCGCTTTTTTTTCTCTCTCTTCTCTCTTCTAAACGTGTCCACCAACACGCTCAGAGCATAAAACTTCTCTCCCCGAGTTTCACTCAGTGTAGCTCAAGGTTCGGTGATCACACAACATAGGCGGGTCGGAAAAAACGAGAACCGGCGCTATTGTCGCACGGGAAGGAAGGAAGATGGGTCATGAGATACCAGCAGAGACAGCAGCTCGAAAGCCACCAAGATTCAGGAGGAAACTGGGAAGACTCCCATAGGAGATCCTTAATACGTATAGGGTAGTAGGTATACAAAATGAAGAAGGAATACAAACTGGGTAAAAGAATACGAACGGGATGCATAAAATACAAAAACAATAACAGCATAGTCAAAATAATAATAATGAAAAAATAACAGTAATAATTTTTTTTGAGCTAATGTACGGCACCATGGCTCACAAAGAAGCAGCCACACTGGGTTGAATAATGCAACTCATCGGGTGGGGTCCTGGCTTTTACAATTTTAAATGTAAAAAAAAATTTGGCCAAAAAATGCTTCGCCCAAAAAAGTCCCCCCCCATAAATATCTTACATTATAAATACGTTATTCAGATATTACAGTACAAAATCAAATATTGTAAAGAAAATTCAATTCTTGAAGATAGAAAATAGAGTTGCTGGTAAGTGGGAAGATTCAGATAAGATATGGGATAATCTTTTAGAGGGTGTTATGGACCATAAAGTCGGAAAAGGACGACGGCAAATGGGGTCCATTTGGAGACAATTAATGAAGATATGGCGAACAGATTGTGGGGTATGGGAAGGAATTTGCAAATGGAGGAGGGTCGTGCATGACTATAGTGACGCGATGATATGGTGTAGCAATCGCGAGGCGTGCAGTATCATTACCTGTAAGCGCTTTCGTCGGTGAGAGAAGACATTCATCATGCTCGGCTTTATATTTCTAAGTTTCGCTCCACTCAGATGATCATTCGTCCAACACTCTTGTCAATAAGATCGAAAGTCTTGTCGGAGAGAAGATAGTAATAGTTGAGGGGAGGCAGCCTTGCCGAATGGATCCGGGAAGTACCTGGAAAACAGACTCGAAAAGCAGCCGCGCATTTTGGCCTCTTATGGATTTCGCTGGCAGTTCCCCTAATGAGAGGGGTCCAAATGAATTGATTTGTTTCTTACGGGTGTGGAGCAGCCGAAGAAATTGTTGTACAGAGAATACCATTGTTCTATCAGAATGCGTTTAAAGCGCCTGGAGCGTGCTGAGCGAATCTGAATAAACGAAATTAAGTGCGTTCTTGGTTAAGGAATACGAATTGAGAAGGGCAATCATTATAGCCATAAATCCGACGTAAAAATTTGAAGAATGGGGGGGGGGGGGGGGGGTATGGGAGCGGTTGTGGTTAGAAAAGACAGAAGACGCGCCCACACTGTTACCCCTGTTTAGAGCCGTCAGTACACGCTGGAGTAAATTCACCGTGAACTATGGAATGAGACAGGAATGATGTCTAGATTTGGAGAGGTCAGGACCAAGCAAATGGTGAGAGCAGGGAATAGCCAAGGTGTATTTTCTTCGTCGCAAGAGAAAGGCGCCACCTTTCAGAATAGATGTTAAGGAAATTAAGGCTGTTGATGAATGTTTGCATAGCCAGTAATTAGGATTCTGAGGTATCTCCTGCAAAATTGGTGTCAGAGCAGACGGTATTGGGGTTTAAAGTTAGATAATTTGTGCACATATATTCCTTCGAAGGGAGTGGCATCAGCAATGGATTGACTTCAAGTTCACTGAGGGGGACAATCGGAAGGCTCCAGTGGAGATGCGGATGGCCTCGTTTTGGATGGGATCTAACAGGTGTAGTAGAGTTGGGGAGGCCTGACCATATACTACAACAGCCACAGTCCAGTTTCGATGGATTAGGGCGATATAAGAGAGGAAAAAGGGACTTGCGATTCAGCCAATAGGGGAGGTATTAAAGATCTATTGGAAAATAAGACAGTTTAAAGAGTTTAAAACATGCGGTGCACATGTTAAGTGGTCATCTAGAATGAGTGTACAATAAAGAAATTGACCTGTGAAGTTACAGAATGGGCGAACCATATAAGGTTGGGTTCGTTTTTTCTTTAAAAGTACTGCTGAGGTTTTGGTGGGGAGAAATGGAAGCCATGGGAAGTTAACCCGATATGTGAATATTCTCAATAGTAGTTGAAGTTGCGTTCAGAAGGAGCCTAGCCACTAGCCTGTATATAGCGCAAGGTTATCACACAGAGAGAAAAATTGACCGTACTGGGATGGAAGTAACGTCATTAATCCGAAAGCAAATAGTAATAACTTAGAACACTACCCTGCAAAACGCTTTCATCCAGAGTAAAGTGACGTGACAGAAAAGATGAGCACCGAACCTGGATGGATCTGTTTGACAGAAGGCATTTAATGTAAAAAGAGGAAGTTGTCTCACGGAAAACGCGAGCGAGTTTAAGGAGACCAGTTTTCCACTTGTTCTAGGTTTTTTAAGGTCAACAGAAGACACCAAGAGCTATCCCACCACCAGTTGAGAAGGCTTCCCGGATGTCATGGTCTAGTTTTATAAAGGGATCAGGTGGTTGAACGATTTTTGCAGAAACCATACTGGAAGTTGGAAAAAAACCTTGCGATTCTCCAGAACAGGGAGAAAGCGGCCTGAAAATATTTTCTCCATTAATATACAAGAATTTGGTCTTTTATTGTCCGCCAACTTTGCGTCTTTCCCAGGTTTGGGATAGGAATTACAAAAGCTGTAGTCGAAATAGATGGAAAAGAGGATTCGATCCAGATTCAGTAAAAACACTTACGCCGAGGGATAGATATGACGGCGCATCATGTACGAAATCATGTCTGGGCCAAGAGCAACGTCTTTACAATTCGCCATTGCAGTTTGATACTGCCAAGTGTAAAAAGACTGTTACAGATATGATCTTCCCCTTTCGTTGTTGAAAAGTCTGGCAGTGGTGTGTTAGTTCTCAGTTTTTGAAAGGCTTTAGGATCGCGGAAAGAATTCAAGTGACTAGCAAAACTATAACCTAATGCATCTGCAACAGCAGCAGGAACGGAAACGGAGGACAGCGGGCGAGTTGTTGGGGCGGCGAGATTTTTATGTGCAACTTTCCACATTAAAGGAAGAGTTGTAGAGTTCACAGTAAAAATATAAGTTCAAAGATATTGTTTACTCGTTTGGCAATTAACTCGCCGCAGCTGCTTTAAAAATAATCATGTTTGGGGTGCTGTAGTTTCTTCTCTCGGTTAGCTTGTGCACAACAATAATAATGTTCTTCCTTCTTGTTTATCCTTCATTCAATTCCCACATATGCGGGGTATCGTGGGCAACAGGTACGGAAATTGGATAGTTAGCAGCATCACGTACGGAAATTGGATAGT
>JABUQX010028271.1:42500-52500 GCA_015478945.1 Trachelipus rathkii | reverse complement strand
GGGAGACAATACACCCCGTCTATCCCGCTTTCCACTACGGAAAAGCACGGCCTTCGTCTTTTTATATATTATTATTATATATATATATATATATATATATATATTTCTTTATATATATATATATATAGATATATAGATATAGATATATATATATATATATATATATATATATATATATATATATATTATATATATTAATTATATATATATATATATATTATCTTTCTTCTTCCTCCCATCTTCCTTATATTTTCCAAGAATGGGAGTAAGGTGCGCAAGACAGCATCGGAAAAGAAAAGCAGTAGAAGAACATGACACAAAGCGAAGGAAAGCGCCAGCCTTACCGCGCCCTCAGTACCATTAATTAGTGGGAACCCATGCGCAGTCAGAAAATCCACCCTAAGGCTTCATGGACAGCGATGGACCCTCACTATCGTAGATCGTCATCAATTTAAGGGTTCATCCCTTGGCCCAGAGTGAGGCACAACCATACCCCCTCACAAACCCCGCCATTCACTCCTGTCATACACCTTTCTTCTCGCCTCTACCAAACTCACATTTTTCTCCTTCAAACATTCGTTTACTGACTCATCCACTTTTTCTTCGGTCTCCCCGCCGGTCGCGTTTGCCAACACCATCGCACTATCATTCGCTTAACCCAACGAATAGCATTCGAATCCTTTCCATATGGAACCAAACCCATCTCAAACTACTTCATTTATTCTCCTCATTTACCCCCTTCTTCACACCACACCACTCTCTAATACGTTCATTCCTCTCTTTATCTAATTATCCTCACACCATAGCACACAAATAAATTAATATATATATATAAATATATATATATATATATATATATAAATATATATATATATATATAATATTATATATATATATATATATATATATATATATATATATATATATATATATATATATATATATTATATATAGATTACGGATATAAATGTGATGTGTAGGTAGCGCGCGATACATCGCAGCATGAAATTACCTTCCATTTCAGGCTTTATGTATGTAGGGGTCTCTCATGACATTCCAGTGCCTAATTGGTTCGCCATTTTGCTTCTGCATTCATACCCACTCATCCAAACATCATCTTACAGACACCACCTTTTATCCACAAATCTACAGATACTTATATTCACACCCCTCTTCTAGACATCTTACAGACATCTCTATCCTTTATAGCCATATGTGTGGGGGAGAAAGAATTGCCCACATCGTATGTCCTGCGTGTCATAGAAGGCGACTAAAGGGACTGTGGTAGTGGGTGAATGCCCAACTACACGTATATTTGCCAGGAATGCTAACATGCATTGCCTCGGAGAAAGGTCATGATCAAGGTCTGCGGCCTTCTATCTTTCGGCGAAAATGTATGAATCGAATGGGTGCATGGAATGTAAGAGGAAAAAATGCTGAGAAGAGGAGAGAGGTGATTTGCTCGCTGTAACTAAAAAAAAAATGAAAGGAAACGGTAAAAATGAGTGGTGTGAAAGGTGTTTGTGCTGGTGTGGAAAGGAATGAGAGCGGAGGAGAGGAATGCAATTCTTATGAGTGACTTATGGTACAGGGCTATGGTAGATTTTATGTGTGTGAGAGTACTAGAATTGTAATGGCTAAATTTAAGTTTGAAAAGGTCAAGGTATGTGTGGTTGTGACATATGGTCCATCTGGGGTAATGTTGAAGGTGATTTTCTGGCATAATCTGAATGATGTTTTAGATGGGGTAAGTAGGAGCTTCAGATTGATTGTGTTGGGTGACCTAAATGGTTGGATAGGTGATGAAAAAGGGATGGTATAACAGGTGGTTTTGGGGGTGTCGGGAGAAAAATGAGAATGGCAGGAGATTTGTTCGTGGGAGAGAGGTATGTATGTAAGTAATACTTTCTTCAAACACAAGAGTGTTAGCAGGTATACTAGAATTGATCTGTAGGTAGAGATGATTATAGAATTGAAAAAGTATGATTGATTTTGTGTTGGTGAAGAAGATGTTGAAGTGTGTTGGATGTTAAATTAGTGAGGGGGTTAGAAATGGATTATCGGATCATTATGTTATTTAATGTAAAAATAAGATAATGAGGGCTTGGATGGAGAGGAAGGTGATAAGGAAAGAAGTGGGTAGAATTAAGAGTGAGAAGTTGAGTGAACAAGGTAATAAGGATAAGTATTTAAGAGAGGTTGCAAATAAATCAGTTGAATGTGAACAAGTTGAAACTGAAAAAATCTGGAAGTAAATGGAGGAAGGGTTGTTAGTAGTTGAAAAGAAGTATGGATGCGCTAAAGAGAAAGTAGGATTGTTAAACTCTGAAATTTGGATGGTAACAAGCGAGTTTAAAAGAAAAAAAAGAAAGCGTTGTTAAATGTACTAAAAAGTCAATTGATGATGGTCTCAAAAAGAGTTTGGAATTATAAAGGAAGAAAAAAGTAATACTAAAAGATGCATAGCTGTAGGAGGAAAAAAAAAGAGTAATGAACAATTTGGAAGGAGTATAAAACGGGGACTTACAAGGGAACATAAAGCTCTCCTGGAAGGAAATACGAAAGGATAAGAATAAGGGGAATCTGCGTAAAATAATGAATAGAGATGGGGCTTTCGTAACTGATGAAATGGATGTGAGGAGAGTGTAGAAGGAACACTTCGAAAATCTGCATAACAATGGCAGTAATGAAGATGTGATAGTGAATGTGTGTGTGATAGTGAAAGAAATGATACGTTTTTGTGTCTGAGGTGGCTCTATTAACAGTGAAAATTGGTAGAGTGAGAAGTTGAAGAATGGTAAATCTGCAGGTTATAGATGAAATTATGGTGAAATGATCAAGAACGGAGCGAGATAGTGATTGAGTGGATTTGGAAGTTGTGTAACAAACGTTTATGAAGGTATAGTTCCGAGGGATTGGAGGAGAGCAAGTAATAGTACCCTTTATATAAGGTAAGGGGAATAAGGGAACCTGTAGGAATTATAGAGAATTAGTTTTTGAGGTTTGTAGGGAAGATAAATGTTGGTATTTTGATCGAAGAAGTGGCGTCGGAGGTGACTGATTGCGTGAAGAACAACGGTGGGTTTAGAAGTGGTAGAGGATGTATAGATCAAATTTTACATTGAAAAACACTGATTTGAGAAAATAAGACAAGAATAAATTGAGTTAGGTTTTATGGATTTGCAAAACAGGCGTTAGATAGGTTAATAGGGAAACACTACGGCAAGTGATTAGTGATATATGGTGGTTTCGTGGTTAGGACTTGCTGAATGGAATACAGTATTGGTATGACACAGTGAAGCGTGTGTGTAAGAATAAGGAGTTGAAAGCGCATTGGTTTAATATAATAGGAGGAGTGAGTAGGGATCGTGTTAAGTCTCTAGGTTATTCAATTTGTATATGGATGAAGTTATGAAAGAATTAGAGGTGGGGGTGACAGGGGAAGATGCTTTAATGATGGAGAATGGACGAGTGGATGGTGCCCTACCTATTAATGTGGATGATTTATGGCTTTTGTGTGGCGAATCTGAAGAGAGTTTGAGAGGATTTCGTAGAGGGGTTTGGCATAGGGTGGTGTAAAAGGAGGGGCTTAAAAGTAAACGTAGAAAAGAGTAAGATTATGGTTGTGAGTGAGGGCAGTCCTCAGTGTGAAGTTGTTGGCTGGGTGAGCAATGGAAACAAGGTCGGAGTTTAAATATTTCGATATATTTTTGGCATGAAAAGGCGAACGGATGATACAGTGTGTAGTAGGAAGTTGTGAATGGTGAATGGTGGCTGGTGCAATTAAATTCTTGGTGGATGTGAAGGGACTAAGTCTGAGTGCGCTAGGATCTTTCATGAAGGTATGTTGTACCTTGTTAAATGTAGTAGATGAAAACTATGGTTTGGAGTAAGAGGTATAGATCTAAGTGCAATGTGTTCACAGATGGACAATCTTATGGGCGTATTAGGTGTGAGAGAATGGGTGAAAATGAGGAATAGAACGCAATTAGAAGTTGTGTGTGTGAAGAAGAAGTAAATGAGGAATAAATGAAAGTACATTGAGGAGGTTTGGTCATGTAGAAGGATGGATGATAATCGCTTGGTTAAGCGGGTATACAGTGGTGAGTGTGTTGGGAATCGACTGGCTGGGAGACAGTAAGAAAAAACTGTTCAGTAAAGGGACTAAGTAAGTGTTTGAAGAAGGAATCACCGAGTTTGACAGAGGCGAGAAGAAAAGGTGCAAATAGAGTTAAGGGTTTACTCAGGGGGCTGATGTTTGTGCGTCCATCTGGGCCAAGGCATGAACCTTACATTGACAAGATGCCATAGTGAGGAGTCCGTTGCAGTGCCCGTGAAGCCCTTGGGTGGATGTTCTTACTGCGACGAGTTCTCACTTAAGGTATAAAGGGGGCGTAATTCTAGGCTCTTTCGACTTGCGTCATTATTCTTCTACTACTGTTTGTTCCAGTGCATGTACCGCACCTTACCCCCAGTCTGCGGAAAGAAGGGTATGGTTGATGATGATTTAATATTATATATATATATATAATATAATATATATATATAATATATATATATTATATATATATTATATATATATATATATTATATTTTTATAATAAATATATATATATATTAATATATTATATTAATATATATAGTATATATATATATTATATATATATATCAGGGTTCACACTGAAATTGAATTGATTTCCCTGACTTTCCCTGACCAAATTCGCAAATTTTCCTGACCAGCGTGTTCATTATTTTTGGCTTATAAAATATCTATTAATCATTATTAGCCAGCCTATTTACTCAGTTTCATACATTAAATTAGTGAAAATTTACTTTAGAAACTGTTCATCATCATGGAATGAATGTAAAAAAATATTTTATTTTTTTAGTAATCAGCCGATACCTTCCTTATAAGCCGTCCAACACACTCCTTTTTATTTTTTCCAAAAGAGTAACAGTTTTATTATACAAAAAGGAAATAAATAAAATGCTTACATTAATGGACTAGGTGACTAACGTCCACTGTGATCACAAAACTTCTAAATGGGGAGATTTTTAGTTAACTTTTTCATTCTCAAAGCATCTGAAATTTTGATGTTTATAGCCGTCATTCTTCTGTCAAGCCTTTTTTTCAGTTTTGACATCTTTCTCTGCTCTTCAGGTTTTACGATCTGTATGCATAATTTTCTTTTTTCAACCTTTTTATTCTCTTCTTCTTCTTGGTGTCTGTTTTTTGAACTCTTTGAGATGTTCTTCATATCTCCTATTGGGCAGCTCTTACATTTGTCAACATTTGAGTGATAGGAACTTTATGGAATACTTTCATGAGATCTTATTATAGCATTGTGCACTGTTCTTTGAGAAATCAGACTAGGTTCTTTCAGATTCTCCACAAAAATTGCTTAATTTATAGAAAAACCCTCCTTCCACTGTCGCATTACATGCAAAAAATATCAGTCCTAATTTAAAATTTTGCCAAAAACAAACATTGATTCCCAGGTACTATAGAGAAAAAAAACTATCAAGTCTCTTGAAAGGACAATCACATCCAAAAATATTTTGAAATTTTTCCCATAAACAGTAGAATGAGCTTCAATGCAAAGTAGAGTGTATTGTGCTTTGCTTTCTAGAAATATAGGAGCAGGTCCATAGTTAATAACATATTACATTTCATCGGGCCCATTTTAAAATTTGAAGTACCGCACTTTCTGGAAACATGTAAATTAATGTTTCCCCTATATCTGCACACGAGTTTAAAGACATTTTATCACCCACCACCTTTAATGCCCATACTATTTCAGATCCTGTAAAACATCATCTTCAATGCAAAAAGATGAAACTGATTGATAAACTGATTTGGTTATTAATAGAACACTCAGGGGTCATTTACAATCGGTTGAGTATGATTAGAACGTTGATGGAATGGCATAATTTCAGTGCACACACTTTCACAATATTGGTATTATTTAGAACCACATACTAAAAAAGTTTTTCAATGATTGGTTGTCCTTGCTGAGTTTTGATTAAATTCAAATGAGTTTCCATTTTTGAATGTGAAACTTCGGCTTGGCGCCCCATGGTAGATAGGATCAAAGTTCTTTTACATACTTACAGTATGCCTTGGAACTATCAGGCCTTTACCCAACACCTCATAAACTGTGGGTTCAGTTTGACGTCCAACCATGGTCGTTAAAGTTAGTTTTTTTGTTGAAATTATTTTATAAATAAATAATAATACTCAACTGCCACAAAAATCCCAAAGATCACTTCTTCAACCTCCAAAAAAAAAAAAAAAAAAAACCTTAAAAAGTATAAATCCCTAAAAAAGAAAGATATAACAGATTAAAGTCATAAAGTTATACAGTCAAAACACATCCAACACCCAATTCACCTTTTCAATCAAAGATGAATTATGAACACCTCTGAAGTGAAACAGAATAGGAAGAATAGTAGGTAATAGTGAACTAAAAATAGAAAGAAACAGGATAAAGTATATTTATGGAATGTTATTGAGCGCCAATGCTTTTCATCACTTATCAATTACCTCTTTGATTCCGCAGGTATACATTATTTGAAGCGTATATACAAAAAATATGCAACTTGGTCCATATGGATCATTCTTCATATGCTTTGAAATTTTAAATTCCCTGACTCTTTTCTTTCAGGAATTTCCTGAACTTTACAGCAGCCCAATTTTTTTTCCCTTGACTTTCCCTGACAATTTTTTTTCCCCGACTTTCCCTACCTTCCCTGACTTTCCAGAAGTGTGAACCCTGTAGTATATATATTATTATATATATATATATATATATATATTATATATATATATATATTTATATTATATATATATTTATTTATATATATATATATATATATTATATATATTATATATATATACTATATATATATATATATATATATTCTTTCTTTCTTCACCTTCCCTCTTTCCCCAAGATTGAGGGTAGGTGCTGTACAAGCATCGAAAAGAAAAGCAGTAGGAGAGAACATGACAGACGTCGAAAAGAAAGCCCAGCCTTACCGCCCCCTCGCTACATTATTAGTGAAGGCTCGTCACAGACAGAAAATCCACCCTAGAGCATCATGGGAACTCGACTGAAGGGGGGTGGGGGGAAACCCCCCCCCCCTTTTTTTCCCCCCCCCCCCCCAACTATTATATGGTTTAAAAAATCGTCAATGTAAGGGTTCATCCCCGGGCCCAGGTGGGCACCAACATGCCCCCATTACAAAACCCCGCCTATTCTCTTCACTATCATTGACCTTTATTCTCGCCTCTGCCAACTCACATTTCTCTCCTTCAGACAATTCGTTCACCGACTCATCCACTTTCTCTTCGGTCTCCAGCCGGTCGGTTCCAACACACTCTCCACTATTACATCCGCTTAACCAACCGACTTTCATTCATCCTTTCCACATTACCCAAACCATCTCAACATACTTTCATTTATTCTCTCATTTACCCCTTTCTTCACCCCACACCACTCTCTAATACGTTCATTCCTCACTTTATTAATTCTTTTCACACCTAGCATGCCCTTAAGATTGTCCATCTGAACACATTGAACTTTAGATCTATACTTCTTATTCAGGACCATAGTCTCACTACCATACAAATTAACACATGTAACAACATAACCTCATGTAGACTCTAGCGCACTCAAGACTAGTCCCTTTACATTACCAAGCGATTTAATTGCCACCAGCCACCCTTCCGTGGCCATGGCACACTTTCCTTACTACACTCTGCACACCGTTCCCTTCTCATCCAACACATACCCTAAATATTTAAACTCAGACACTTGCTCCAGCTGCTCATCATCTAACATAACTTCACACTGAGGACTGTCCTCACTCACAACCATAACCTTACTCTTATCTACGTTTACTTTCAAACCCCTCCTTTTACATACCCTGCCAAATCTCTCTACTAATCCTCTCAAACTCTCTTCAGATTCGCCACACAGAACCAGAATCATTCCGCATATAATAGGGTAGGGCACCCTCCACTCCTCCTTCCATTCTCCATCATTCTAACCCACCATTTCCTGCCATCCCCACTCGAATTCTTTCATAACCCCATCCTTTATTACACATTGAATAGCCAAGAGACATAACACAACCCTGTCTCACATTTATTAATCCTAAACAATCACCATTGACACCATTTATTCTTTACCACACGCTTTCACTATCGTCATTACATACTTTTTTGATTCCATTCAGAGCCTACCACCTAACACATATATCCTAATACCTGCCATAAAGCTTCCTATTAACTCTATCATACGCCTGTTGTAAATCCATAAAACCTAAATATAATTTATTTCTTCTCATCCCTCATTTTCTCAAATCATTTGTTTTCAATGTAAAGATTTGATCCACCACACATCCTCTACCACTCTAAACGCACCTTGGTCTTCACCAACCAGTCCCTCAGTCACTCGACGCACTCTTTCAACCAAAATACCAGCATATCCTTCTCTACAACACTCAATTAACTAATTCCCCTAATAATGTCATACAATTCCCCTTTCTCCCTTACCCTTATATAAGGGTACTATTACCGCTCTTCTTCCAATTCCCCTTGGAACTATACCCTTCCATAAACGCTTTATTACACAACTTCCCAAATCCAATCAATCACCAGTCTCGCTCCCTCGTTGATTCATTTCACTAGTAGTATTTCATCTATAACCTTGCAATTTACCATTCTTCAACTATTTCCACTCTACCCATTACTCCTCCTTACTAATAACCTCTTTCTCCAAAATACCTATCCTTCTTGCACCATCAAAACCACACACATTCACTAACACCTCATTATTACTTTTAATATTGTGCAGATTTTCGAAGTGTTCTTTCCACACTCCCCTCCACATCCATTCATCAGTTACAAAAAAGCACCTCCCTATTCATTATCTAAAGCAGTCCCCTTATTCTCATTCTTAAACCTTTCGCGCTTCCTTCCAGAAGAGCCTTCCTATTCCCTTGTATGTCCTCAAATTCATCCTCCGTCCAAACTGTTCATTTTACCTCTTGTTTCTCCTACGTATGGCACCTTTTAGTATTTCTTTTTTCCTCCTATATATAATTCCAAGCATCTTCTTTTGAAATTCATCATTTGCTTTTATACATTCAACCACGCTTCTTTTTTTACCTTTAACCGCTTTCATCACCTCTTCATTCCACCATTCGCGCTGTTAACATTCTTACTTTCTACTTTTAGCACATCCACAACACTTCATTTGCACTACTAACAATGCTTTCCTTCATTTGCCCCCCAGATGTTCAGTATCAACTTGTTCACATTCAACCGAATTTACTAGCGAGCGCTCTTACATACTTAAACTCTTATTGTCATGCTCACTTAACTTCTCACTCTTAATTTTTACCTACTTCCTTTCGTCTTATCACCTTCCTCTCATCCAAGCCCCCACTAACTAATCTTTACATAGAACAACATAATGATCCGATAATCCCATTCCTAAACCCCTCACTGATTTAACATCCAACACATACTTCAAACATCTCCTTCTTCACCAACACAAAATCAATCAGTACTTTTCACTTAGATACCATCTCTACCGATACCAACTCTAGTATACTTATGGATACTCTTGATGTTTAAAGAAAAGGTATACTTACACACATTTACTCTCTCGTCACAAGAAATCAATCACTTCCTACCATTCTCATTTTTCTCCGCCACCCCAAAACCACCTGTGTTGTTATGCCATCCTTTTTTTGATCACCATCCAACCATTCAGGTTCCCCCACACTATCAATCTGAAGCTCCTACTTACCCCTTCCAGAGCATCATCAGATTATTCCAAAAATCGTACTCTCTTCAACATTCCCCTCAGATGACCATACGTCACAACCACACATACCTTGACCTTTTCAAACTTAAATTTAAACCATTAGAATTATATAATTATTATATATATATATATTATATAATATATATTATATATATATATAT
>JABUQX010028271.1:22500-40000 GCA_015478945.1 Trachelipus rathkii | reverse complement strand
GGTGGTTTAGGAACCTAGGCAGCCTGAAGGAAAAAATATAGTCAAAGATTAAGAATGGCTAGAGCATTTACAAAAGTTTTCTCTCGAAAAAAATTAGGATAACAGGAAAGCCTAAGCTAAATGTATGGATAAGCTCTAAAATGAGATAAGAAATGCATGTACTTCAATCATGCAAATGTGGAAAGGAACTTACAGGAAAATTAATGTTAAATCATGCAAATGCAGAGAAAATAAAAATTAGCAGTCCGTAGCTGACACCCCTCCGCAATTAAATGATGCGCATCATCATACATCTATTGATATAAAAGTAATTATCCAATTCATAAAATCTTACTTTGATCGAGAGCGCGATCGAGAGCGAGACCACGAGCGAGATGAGCGACGATTTCTTCGCTGACGTTCACGAGACCTGAAAAAGAAATTAGTAAACTTATTACCATGAAGAATCGGTTACAAAAAATGATCAAATAAAAATTTCCCTCCTCTTTATCTACTTATATCGTCAAAATGAGCATTACCTTGTTCTAGTTAAAAATAAATGATAGAAAATATTCATTCTTTCCCTCTTCCGTACGCTATTCCTCCTATCAAACAGTTTACTATTTCCCTTTAAGGTAGTGCAGTCTTCCCTGTGATACTAATCAGTTTCTCTTAGCTAATTGCTAAACAATCTTCACGTCTTCGTATTTTTTTTCTCCATGACAAGTTTTCGTCCAGCTTTTAATCTTTTTGTTTACACTTTTCTTAATGGTATATTGGCTTTCTCCCAGTTATGGTGTCAATCCCAAAATTATGCGACTTCGACACCAGTTCCGATCGTCTTCTACTTCATCCAAAAATGAGACCAACTCAAAGACCTCGCAATCTTGCTTACATCTCGATATTGCTACTTATTTATCTGGAAGAAACTTTTCAAACATATCGTATCCACCTTTACAATGTTATAATTCATTCATGAATGGGCTATTCACATTAATCTGGATTCTACTAGTTTCCCTAATATATGGATTGTAAATATGCTTTTTATTTTCATGACTACGTGACTAACGATTATAATTTGATATTTCTTTCATTAATACTCAAAACTTGCGTTTCCAATGGAAAGCTTTTCAATTCTATGATTGCGCTTTTTAATATTTCACTGCATGGATGTTCTTAGTTTCTGACTTTAGCAACTTTTTTTTTTTTTTTTTTAAGCAATCTACTAACAAATCTTTGCTCATAATTTCTTCTTAGCTATATATTTAATCTTAGAGATATCCTCCACTCTAGTCACATGACTTCCACTTGCTTATTCTATGATAGCATTTATTGTTTCAATTCTTTTTAACTTCAATACCTAAACCACCAAGCATTTCTTTACAGGCCATTTAAATTGAAGCTTTATCTTAAAAATTAATGCCCGCCTTTCACTAAACTAACCCACCTTCCAGACTATTATATTTTCCCCCCAAGATAAAATATAATGAGTATCACCTTTCAGGGGAATTTTAACACAACCCCTTACTTCTGTATATTTTTCACAAACGTCCTATATCTTTTACATGTACTTTATGTGCATTTAGTTTAGTTAGGATTTGTTGTATCATACTTTTAAACATTCCTACCTTGATAAGTAAAAAATGTAGTTTACTCTTAATATAAATAAATTGGTATTAAAAAAAATGCAGTTCCAATTTTTTTTTTTTTATAATTGGGTTCATATTTACAAGTAATTAACTTGGCAATAACTTGATAATTAAAATCCATAAATTTCTAAAGGTAGACCCAAGGTTCCTTTAATTCAGAAATAAAAATCCCCTTTAGCAACTTGAATCATTCATTTTGTACATATAATTTCAACTTCTGCTTCATTCAGTGAAAATAATTGTTTCCTAACATCTTTCACTCATAATTTCATATTTTAACTCTACTTTCAATTTAAACTGTGTATGTAAGGTGATCCAAAAACCGATTTTCCCTTTCATGTTTCAAGTATGATAGTTATATATTCCCTCTCTTTTAAGTTAAAGTTACTAAATAAGATATGCTTTCAATAATTTCTACTGAAAAGGTCAATAATAATGAACATTGATATTACATATAAACTTGACATCTGTGAGCTTTAAATTACACAAAAAAATATCTGTGGATATTGACCTTTGACCCCTTTTACCTTGACCTATCACGGTAACGTCTCGGCGACTTTCGACCACGGTCTCGACTTGAACTACGATCTTTCGATGATGAATGGCAACGCGAGCTGAAAAGGTATAAAGAAAACAGTAATAATGTTGTAATGCTTAAATAATATGACACACAGTTGAGTTATAGGTAAATCCTTAACTACATTATCAAGGAATAAACTAAGCTGACCTATGAATTAATTAGCAAGGTTAAAGACATTTTTGCTCTTAATACTTATGAAAAAAATAAATGTCAATCTGGCCGCAAAGTTTAACTGATGAACTTATTAACATACACAATTTGCTAAAAAGAATAAAAATAAATGACCAATTCATATTCAATTGGGGAACAGCTCATAAATAAGATATTCACAAACAAAGATGAACTCGATAAACTAACATTATCTCTCAACAAAAATAATTAAAATAATGCCAGTCCCATAATTCAAATGAAATATGAGAAAGTAATTGATAGTAAAAGTGACTTGTCCAGCCTCAGAAATATATAGAAGTATGACCACAGCAGTTTCAGAAGAATAACATGCCGAAGAAATTATTCTTAGCTTGTTTACTTCCATAACATAATTCTAAGAACTTATTATCTTTGAAGCAATTAACGCTTTGTGTAACAAAGGAAGGCATTACTAAGTTACCACTTGAACTTACTTACTTCTTTGTCCTCCGTACACCTCCCATTAGATGTGGGGTAGGGTGCGCAACATGCACGGAAATAGGATAGTTAAGCAGAAGAGAATAAAGTTATTCGAAAGGAAAGCCACCCCCTACCATCCCCTCCATATCCTTAAGTGAGAGCTCGTCGCAGTGAAAAAAATCTACCCTTTCTTCAGATTCGTCACACAAACCAAATCATCAGCGTTCAATAAACAGGGCACCCTACACTCTCTTCCATTCTCCATCAGTACATATACAAATTAAATAGCCATGGAGACATAACACATTCATGCCTCACTCCACAAGTAATATTAAACCATTCACTTTCCACTCCATTTATTCTTGCACAAGTTCACTATCGACATACATACATACCTTTGATTTCATTCAGAAGCATACCACTAAAACCTACCACAAAGCTTCCCTATTAATCCTGTCATACTCCTATTGCAAGTCCATAAAACCTAAATGCAATTTATTCTTCTTCTCTCTCATTGGTTTCATTGTGAAAATCTGACCACCACATCCTCTACCACTTCTAAATGCGATTTGTTCTTCACCAATCAAACCTTCAGTCACTCAACGCACACTTTCAACAAATACCAGCATATATCAACACTACAACACTCAACAAACTAATTCCCCTAAAGTTCCTACGGTTTCCCTTACCCTTATATAATGGTACTATTACTGCCCTCCTCAACCACTTTGTTACACATCCATATCCAGTCAATCTAGCCTCCATTCTAGATCATTTCACCAGTAATTCCATCTATACCTGCTGATTTACCATTCTTCAACTCTCTCACTCTACCTATTACCTTCTCTATTAATTACTTCAACCCCAAAATATTTATTTTTTCTTGCACCACTAAATCCCCACACACATTCACTATCACCTCTTCATTACTGTCAACGTTATGCAAATTTTTGAAGTGTTCCCTCCCCACTCTTCTAACATCCATTTCATTACTTTTTTTTTTATTAATTATAATAATCCCATTTAATCTGAAGTAAATATTCAAAAAAATTAGATTATAAAAGTTTCACATTTGATTTTCTTTCTTAAAAAGAGTATTAATTTTGAATAACAAAGTAATATACCTTCTATTCGAAGAATGGCGAGAATGTGGAGATGAAGACGAAGATGAAATAGAGCGAGAGTCGCGTCTTGAAGATTTTGAATTTTCATCTTTATCATTTTTAACCTACAAATCAAATTATTTTTTTTATATATAGATTATTAAATATTTTATACAGTTAAACTAGATGTGTAATGACATATAATATCTCTAATACAAAATGTCTTTGCTTAATTAATAAACAATTGAGAGTTTCCAAAAAAAAAAAAAAAAATGCAAATACTGAAATATCTTTAAAACTTATGGTGAATCATTCATAAAATGCTAAAAAATTTGCTTACAGATTCAGATTTTTCGTCTTCCTTTATCTCCTTATCATCATCGTCATCTTGCCAAAGATCATATTTTGAAAGATCTTCTTCATCATCGTCATCTTCATCCTCATCATCATCTTCCTTTTCCTCTTTATCTTTTACTTTTTCTTTATCTTTTGTTGAGTTTTCGCGAGAACGTTTTCACGCGAGTTTTCAGACTAAAATGAAAGGTTCAAAATTCTTGTTAAAAAAAAATTTCCTTTGCTAAGAGAATCAAAACAAAATGACTTAGAAACAAATTCAATACTCAAAATACTTTGAAATCAAAGCTAATAGTCGTTTTAATATAACATTCAATAAAAAGAAAGTTACATTATAAAATTATCTTTTGAATAATTAGTATTGTTGTAGAACACATACAGGGTTGCATAATAATAAAATAATAACCACCCCCAAACTATCCTATAAAACACATCAGTTAAATTTTACAATATTTTTGCTATTTTGAGGAAAAAATCAGCTAATAGTAGAATTCAACCAATACACAATTTATTAACCTTATACAGTATTCTATATACGTTCATACCTATCATTGCCATAACGATTTTGCACTTGTGGCTGCCGAGGTAAGATATCCGATTTTTAAATTAATTAAAACAATTACATATGAAACTTTATTTCAAGCATATGAAATTAAAATATATGAAAACATTTATTTCTTTAAAATAGGACAATAAAATTCCTTTTTGTTATTATATAACAACTAAAAAGTAACCAAATTAAAATTTACTTCAGAATTCTTTGCATACTCTGATGAGTTTCAAACGCCTTTTAACTTCAGCATCAGCACACATAAAGAAAAGTTAATTCAAGCTTGACTCAGGGACAGTGTTTTCCATTTTTTAATAATTAATGACTGGTTTGTCTAGCAGGGCCGATATTAATTCTTTGGATTACAAATTATGGGCAGTTTTAGAGAATATGGTCTGCTCAAGAAGATACCCAAATATTGGTTCTTTAAAGCTAGCACCAATGGGTGCAGTGAAGAACTTTCCGATTCAGGTCGCAGCATGCTGCAATAGACGACTGGTTAAACAGATTTAAGGCTTGTGTTACGACAAAAAGCGGTCATTTTAAATGACTTCTGGAATGGAACCAAAAATATGTCCGACGATAGTGAAGAGTGTGCAAGAATAAATGGATTTTGAAGTAAATTGATTTAATACATAATAGCACGGTGAGGAAAGGGATGTGTGTCAATCCTTGTATTTAATTTGTATGAAAAATGAGAGTGGTAAATGGCAGGACGCTAGTAGTGATAGGGTAAAATCCATGGGTGTTTGAATAACTCTTATATGCGAATGATTTGGTTTTTTTGTGGTGAACTTGAAAAGAGTTTGAGAGGATTTGGTAGGGGATTTTGGCAGGTTCCAGGTGGTGTAAAAAAGAGGATTTGAAAGTAAACATAGATAAGAGTAAAGGTTATGGTTGTGAAGTGAGGACAGGTCCTCGGTGTGAAGTTATAATGGATGGTGCACAACTGAAACAAATGTCGAGTTTAAATATTTAGGATATATGTTGGATGAAAAAGGGAACGGATGATGCAGTGTGTTGTAGTAGGAAGTTGTGAAATGGTATGAAGGTGACTGGAGCGCACTTAAATCCTTGATGGATGTAAAAGAAGTAAGGTTTGGGTGCACTAGGGTCTCACATAGAGGGTATATTGTGTGGTTACCCGTATTATAATAATGTATAAGTAGTGAAAACTATGGTCTGGAATAAGAGGTACAGATCTAAGTACAATTGTGTTCAGATGAACCGATCTTAGAGGCGTGTTAGGTGTGGAAGAATGATAAATGCAATTAAATGTATTAGAGATATGTGAGGTGTGAAGAAAGGAGTCAAAATGAGAGAATAAATGAAGTTCATCAAGATGGGTTTTGGTCTCATGTGGAAAAGGATTGGATGATGTCGTTGGTTACGCCGGAGGCTTATAGGGTGAGTGCAGGGGAATCGAACAGCTAGGAGACTGAGAAAAAGTTGATTAAGTCAGTTAAAAGAATGCCTGAGAGGAGGGAATGCGAAAGAAGGTGGCATTAATAGGAGTGAATGCGTGAGTTTGTGAGAGGTTAGGGTTGGGGCCACCTGGGCAAGGGATGAACCCTACATTGACGAGATGCCATAGTGAGGGTCCGTCGCGGTTCCTGAAGCTCTAGGGTGGATTTTCTGACTGCGACGAGTTCTCACTAAGAGTTATAAAGGGGGCGGTAAGTCTGGGCTTTCTTTTTGACTTTAGTCATATTCTTCTACCTTTCTGTTCATTTTTTAAATAATTTTTAATGGAAAATTACGTTTTCAATTAATTAGGAAAAAATTCTTTAAGAGGCTTTAACCTCCCTCTCTTAAAGTTATATAATATATAATATATATATATATAGATATATATATATATATATATATAATATATATATATATATATATATTATATATTATATATATTAATATATAAATATATATATATATATATATATAATAATATATTTACATTAGTTGCAGGACAAAGGTCTCTGCCAGGCGTAAGACAGTAAGATGCTCTAGTCTCTATTGACCTCCAGAAGCAAGATTTCTCTTAAGTTTGCTAATTTAAAACTGCTTCCATTTTGTTTTAAAATTTGTTCTAGAATGTTCTTAAATTTCAAAAAATAGCCGTCTCGCGAACTTTTACCACCTACTTTAAGTGAGAGTAATTTGAACAATTATCATTCCTGGATCTTCAACAATCAAAGAATTTCTTTTTAAGGAAAAGAACGTATTTAGAGAAGTATTTGTCTTAAGGATTTTCATGGAACAACGATGCAAATAATCCATGTCCCCTGTGCTTTGTGTGTGGTGAAACGCTAAGGCTAATGGTGCCCAACAAACTAAAGAACATCTTGCTACGAAGCACCCAAGTTTATCCACGGAAACCTGGCTCATATTTCGAAGGCTATCTAGGAAAGCAAGAAAAAGTTGTAATAGAACTGGTTGAAGAGCATTTACCACAAGTGACGCTTCTCTCACAGCTTCATTTAAATTGCAGAACTGCTCGTGCAAAATTATCGTTGAAACCATACCAAAATTTCAAAAGGTTCCTCTCTCAAACAATACTATTAGCCGTAGAGTATCTGAAAATGTCATTAGAATTATTAAAAGTATTAATTCTTCGATAAAATAAAAACTCACCATAATTTGCTTTACAATAGATGAAAGTACTGATATTAGACAAAAATCAGCTTTCTGGATTCTGTAGATTTATTGACGGTAAATATATCGTGGAGCACTTTTTGCTTTGCAAAGAGTTGGAAACAAACTAGTACCGGCGCAAAGATAATTCCGCTTCCGTCTCTTTCCTATCTCACATAAAACCATGGTCCTTGCAGTGAACGACTGTTGTGAAAATATGTATTGTGGTGCCACCATCAATGACAGGAAATCATAAAGGATTTATTGCGCAAGCTTTACAGGGAAAATTATCATTGAAATAACTCACTGCTTTCTGCACAGAGACACTAGTAGTAGGGAAAACTTGTGGTGAGCAGTTCGCTGCAGTTATAATCAGGTTGTAAAGATGATAAATTACATTAAAATCGCGACCAATATTTGAGAACTCTTTGAAAAAATGTGTGAAATGGATGCACCATATATCTCCTTATTATCTCGTGGCAGAGAACTGAACCGCCTTCTTACACTCAAAGAAGAACTAAAATCCTTTTTTGAGAAGAGAAACATGAATGCATTTTCGTAGGTTGCTGCAAAATGATGGTTTGGTGTTTACAGTTGTCATTTCTGTCAGATATATTTAGCTAAAATAAATGTATAAATACTTCATTACAGGGACGACAAGAAACAAAAGGTGCTTCGACCAAACAAAAAGAAATTTTAAGAAGGTATCTTTTGAAAGTAACGAAATAGAGAAAAAGGATTTTTCAAATGTTCATCCCTTTTAGAAGTTTTCAAAATGGCCAGTCAGGACAAATTTAAGCTTCATTCTTGTCATTTACAAAATTGCAGATGCAGTAGATAAGGACTTCCGGCTCTTTACGTTAGTATCGTGAGTGATTGTTTCCCTATTTCACAAGGCAGATATTGCTAAAGAACTAGATTTCACAGCTACTGAAAGAGACGAATTTAATGATTCTTTACTGAAAATTAAACTTGAGAAGACTGACTTATCAGCGGCTGAAAAATTTTCTAGCTACAAAAGGAGTATTTATAACTATTAAAAAAAGCCACAAGTTTCCTTTTTTGCCCATTTCAACACATACTTTTTGTGAACAAGCTTTCTCTGCAATGGCCACAATAAAATGCAAAGCAAGAAATAGATTGTTGAATCTTCAGGAAAATATGCCTGTTGCGTTATCAAACATCAGACCTAACATATAATATTTGTGCTCCAAGCATCAAGCACAAATTTCCCATTAATCGATTCTAAACCGCAAACTCTAGCTTTCAAATTTTAACAGGTATGTTTTATAGACATTTTAAATTTAAAATCTATTATTATTATTATTATTATTATTATTATTATTATTATTATTATTATTATTATTATTATTATTATTATTATTATTATTATTATTTATTAATAACAATAGGACAACCGCAGTGTGCCTCAAAAATTCCACAGCCTTAAATAGGGTGCCGTGAATTACAAAAGGTTGGGAATCACTGCACTAAAGGGTATAAAGGGGGCGGTAAGGCTGGGCTTTCTTTTCGACTTGCTTCATATTCTGATTGTGGATTGATGAGTCAGTAAAGGAATGCCTGAAGAAGAGGAATATGAGTTTGGGGGAGGCGAGAAAAAAGGTGCATAACAGGAGTAAATGGCAAAGTTTTGCGAGGGGGTATGGTTGTAGGCTTTGCCTAGGGGATGAACCCCACGTTGACGAGATACCACAGTGAGGGTCCGTCGCAGTCTCGTGAAACCTCTAGGGTGGATTTTTCTGACTGCAACGAGTTCTCACTTAATAAATAATGTATGTGTGTATGCGCGCGCGCGCTCGCTCACGCGCTCTGTGGTAACTGTATCTACACCGTCGGCTGCTGCTGCGGCGTCAGGAATAATACAAATAAAGAAATAAATAAAATAATAATAATAATAATAATAATAATAATAATAATAATAATAATAATAATAATAATAATAATAATAATAATAATAATAATAGTAAAGTAATCGAAAGAAGGAAAGTTGTGAATGGCAGGAAGGTGGCTGGTGCAATTAAATCATTGGTGGATGTAAAGGGACTAAGTCTTGAGTGCGCTAAGGTCTTACATGAGGGTGTTAATTTTATTTTATTTTTATTTATACATATTCGTGGCATGGCCTTAACATCGGCCCCACTTAACAAATAAATTTTTGGTTTAAAAACTTTGTATTTAAATCATAAAATTAATATAGTAGTAGTAGTGATAGTGTGGAGTTCAATAAGAATGAGTCGTTCAAATAGTTTGCTGA
The DNA here is from genome assembly GCA_015478945.1 of Trachelipus rathkii. Classification (NCBI taxonomy): domain Eukaryota; kingdom Metazoa; phylum Arthropoda; class Malacostraca; order Isopoda; family Trachelipodidae; genus Trachelipus; species Trachelipus rathkii. Next base: position 30,270 of record JABUQX010028271.1, on the reverse strand, counting down.
GTGTGGATAGTAATGATATTGGGTGGTATGAGGCTGGGTCGTTAGGGTCTTTTCCTTGCTTTAGCTTGGGTATTATAAATGCTTTTTTCCATTTTTGTAGGATGTAGTTTAGTTGTAGGGATTTTTAGGCCGGAAATAATTCGTAAAGTGGTTCTAGAACAAAAAAATAATATAAACAAAAACATAATAGAACAAAAAAGTAATATAAAAATTGACTAAAGGGATCCTTGTACATTTCAAAATGGATGCTTTCACAAGGGCAAAGGTAAATTATTTTCCTATTAATATTAGATATGTGGACGAAGGCAAAACAATATTAATAAAGCATTAGCTGTAAAAGATAATCTCAGCATTTCTGTGAATATATCCAACTTGTCGTTGACGTTTAAAAAGAATTCGAAATTAATAAGAGGAAAGTAATTAGCTTTTTGCGGGTAACGCATCAAACATGATCAGTATGATTGAATAATTAAATAAGGACGTTGAGGATGAGGATGAGGATGAGGATCAGAAAACTGGTCAATGTGATACTGATTTTCTTGAATATCAAAACGAAGTAATAGTTAATTTTTAGAACAAACTTGATAAAACTATGAAAAGACTATGTTCCGATGACGTTACCATTGCACACATGAGGCATGGAGCTCACACTTTATAGTTAACAGTGCTTGATGATCTCCGGAATACTCATACAGCAAATCTTATGAGAAAGGCGAGACAAATATCGCGAGACAAATATCAAGGCAACACACACCCTACAATTAATGGAAGGTTTTAAAGGGCCAAGTTGGAAAAGAAGCAATTACGGTTGACTGAATGCTGGAATTTTGCACACCACACCAGGGTAAGTCCACCGCACCGCACCGCACCGCACCGCACCGCACCGCACCAAAAGTCATTTTTGTCGCTGATCACCACACCTCTATGTTTCAATGAGCACCGCTCTCCGCACCACGCACCGCACCGGTACACTGGATTTGTGTGGCGCACCGCACACAGCACCAAAATGAGCGCATCACTGCACCGCAGCTGGTGCGTCGGCCAACCCTTGTGGAAATCCTAGATCAAGATACAAGAATGGGAAGTACATCGAAAGGCTTCTGCAACTTCTGTAATTTTATAGAGAAGGGAAGTATCTAATTAATGTAATCGAGAATAAAGAATGACAAAATGACAAAAAATTCAATGGAAAGAAGGAAAAGAATGTCTCTGAAAACAAAATATATTTGACGGCTATCTTTGTTGATCCACATTTCTGAATCTTCCTTGGAAATGAAGATCTGATATTAAAAGGTAGGAATGCTCTTTGTGAACTAGGACTTAAAAGGGATAACACTATCAAACAGAAATCTGGGTTTGGAGTCAGATAGTTCATCAGTTTCAGGAACCTCCATTGTGGTATTTTGTCAGATGAAGATGGAAAAATCAAATTTAACAAACAATAGGACCAGTTGGAGCATGCAGAAAAGCGATCAAAAAGGCAATCTACCATTTAAAAACAGTCAACCTAAAAATCCTCCAGAAAAATACAAAGTAGAATTCCATAAGGAATTAGATGAAATAACGAAAATAAACCGTTAATCGAAGTTAATATATATTAAATATGGACATATAAAATTTACCTCACAATCTATTCTGGATGGTGGTGTACAGAAGTGTATTAACAGTTAAAGAGGCAATCCTTTGCTATTCTAAAATTTTTGGAGATGCGATTTACACAGTTAGAGCTTTGCCTCCAATTCAAATGAGTGTTGAGTGCTTATTTTCTGCTTTTAAAATAATAAAATCGGACATAAGAACATCGTTAAAGGAGGATTTTATTGAAGCGGTTTTATTTTTAAAAAACAATTTTTTTAAAAAAATTATATTACATATCCTCAGCCACAGGCAGTGCATCGTTCAAAGAGAAATTATTTTAAAATTTAATAAGAAAGTGAATATTATTATTTTTTACTTTATTTTTATTTTTTTACTTAAAAATCTGTTTTCAGTAAAATTATATTATGTACGTTCAGGCAATTCATAGTTCCAAGAGTAATTATTTTTAACTTTAGAATGAAACTAATATTTTTTTGCGTTTTTTTTTAAAAAAAAAAAATTGCTTTTCGAAAAAAAAAAAAAACTTTTAATGAAATTATATTATATAAATTCCTCCAAAGAGGAATTGTATAAAAATTTAGGAAGAAAGTGGATTATACTCGTTTTTGTTTTCCTTAAGTCTTAATTTCTATAAAATATTTTCTGTTTTTAATTGTAAGTCAATAAAGATGTCATTAACAAACATTCATTTTCAGCATACCACATAACAATTTTGTAGCAGAAATTAATGATTTCATAAGTGTAAATGGTGAAGGAATTATAAACTTGGAGCCGGAGCCAAACAATTTTAAAATGCTGGAGCAGGAGCCGGAGTCGGAATTCGTGTAATTTTAAAATGCTGGAGCAGGAGCCGGAGCCAAATAATTTTAAAATGCCGGAGCAAGAGCCGGAGTCGGAATCGTGTAATTTTAAAATGCTGGAGCCGGAGCCGGAGCCGGAGCCAGACTAGGAGAAGTAATTTTAAAATGCTGGAGCAAGAGTTGGAGCCGGCTAATTTTAAAATTGTGTAGCCGGAGCCGGAGCCGGAGTTAGCAAAAAATTTAACGGCTCCGCAGCCCTGTTTGGTACTACACTGTAGCTATTTATAGAAGTAGCGCAGCAACGAGATGTTCTCATGCGACAAGCCGAATAGCAACTGACAGACACTACAGACAGACGAAAAAATTGGAGGAGACGTGTCACGACAAGTTTGTTTGATGTGAGCCTTGCTCAATGCTCATGTTCAGTAGAGAACATCACGGTCAGAATAAATGCAATTAACAAATTATAATTGCCATTTAGGATTGATTACAAATATAAATAACACGCAATGGTTATAGATTTAGTAAAATAATGAGCATATTTTTAAAAATGTAAAATCCTGATTTCTCACTAAATGTCGAAAATTTAGCCCTAATGAGTGAACTCAAAATGAAAAGTGTTATTTTTAAAAATATTTTTTCTATTATCACTCATCAAAAATGTAGTGCTTGGACGTTATTAGAAAACAAAAAATGTATCCTGTATAATTTTAGGGTAAAAGTAAACTTTGGTATTTTTTGTCATTTTGTCCAAACTTAAGGCACTTCGCGCGGACTGAAGATCTAACACATGATTTTTTTGAATTTTTTTTCAATTTTTTTTTTTTTTTTTTGTTGGAATTATCATGCAAATACGCAACTTTTGAGCCTATTAGAATTCCGATGCTTAAATATATATAGTATTATTATATATATAATATATATATATAGATAATATCTATATCGTATATAATATATTATATTAAATACAATATTCTATAATATTATATATCTTATATATATTATATATTATATATATTTATATATATATATATATTATAATATATATAAATATATACTATATGGTGAAGGTTACCATAAAGGAAGGAAAAACTATAGACTTTTGAAGGAAAGTTTATTTAGAAGAAAAGTTTACTATATATATGTAGCATGAAAAGCAGTGTATTTAAAAAAAAAAAAAAATTGTAATTTTTTTATAATAATATTTCGGAGACGCATGCTTTGTCGTGGTAATTTTTTAGGATCGTGCAACATTTTTTTATGGTTTGCGAGTTTATATTTATTTTTTTATTTTTTTAAACTAATGGGAACCACAAGGGTACCGCACGATGGCAGGAGTCGGGGTCTCTCGGCCTCCGGGGAACGACAGGGTAAGAAAACTATTTCCCCCCCTCCGGGAGGGTCTCCGACCCCCGCTCTTTGGTATTTGGTGTCGCGGGGGTTCCTTCCGCCTCCCTACCGGGGTATGGAAAAACGTCCCCCCTTATGTTCCCCATCGGCTCGAGCCCCCTACTTGGCCGTGTAAAATACTTTACTATATACAGTATTTTACACTGTGGGGCCCAAGTAACGCGGGGCTCGACGACGGGGAACTAGAGGGGGGACGTTCTTTCCATACCCCGTAGGGGAGGGGCGGAGGAACCCCGCGCGACACCCAAATACCAACGAGCGGGGGTTCCGGAGACCTCCCCGGAGGGGAATAGTCCTACCTTCGATTCCCGGAGGCCGAGACGACCCGACTCCTGACCGTGGGCGGTATACCCTTGGGGGTTCCCATTAGTTTAAGAAATAAAAAATAATATAACTAAAACCATTAAAAATGTTGCACGATCTAAAAGGTACCACGACAAAGCATGCGTTCTGGAAGTTAAATTATACTAAAAAATTTAAAAAAAAAAATTACCAATACATTGCTTTTCATGTTCTACTTATATATAGTAAACTTTTCTAAATAACCTTTCTCCTAAGTCTATAGTTTTTTCCTTCCTTTTATGGTAACCTTCACCTATATATAATATAAATATATATATATAAGACTATATATATAATATATATATATATATATATATATATCATATATATATATATATATATAATATATATAATATAATATATATATATATATTTAATCTAATATTTTTAAAATAATATATATATATAAATTATATATATTATATATATTATATTATATATATTATATATATATTCTATAATAATATATATATATATAATATATATATATATATATATATATATATATTTATATTATATATACTATAATCTATATATATATATATATACTATATATATATTTTAGTGATGCAGCAGATGTCACTTTTTTCGCATCCGCGGATGTGGATGCGGGATGCGGATGTTTTGATTTTAAACATCCGCGGATGCGGATGCGCATGCGGATGTTTTGATATATATATATCATATATATATAATATATCTATAATATTATATATTATATATATTATAATATAATATATATATATGTATATAGATTATAATTATATAATATATATATATATTATATATATATTATCATATTAATATATAATATATATTATATATTTATATCTATATAATATATATATATATTATTATATTATATATAATATAATATATATAAAAATATAATATATTATTATATATATACATATAATATAATAGTATTTATATATATATATATATAATCTTATATATATATATATATATATATATATATATATATAATATATTATATATATATATATATATATATATATATATTATAAATATAAATATATTAATATATATATATATATTTATATATATATATATATTTATCATAATATATATATATATTATTATATATTATTTATATATATATATATATATATATATATATATAAGCCACAAATCTTTATATAATTGTTACCAGGGTGTGGGACGGGGGCCCAACTCAAATGCACCACCAACCTCTTTCCCAACCTCCGACCTTATGAAGAGATTTTACAATGGATTATATACTTTTTTCACTAGTAATGGAAATTCAAAATAGGAAGGTTGTGCTTGGAGGAACATCAATTTTTTCTGGCGGGTTTCTGCTGAGAGTTCTGTCCTCTTTTTTATTATATCATCTTAGCCCAGCTTGCTAAATTAGTTCTCACTTTTAACCTAGTTTGGGGACAGGCCCAGTATTTCCCTTGACAGCTTTACTCAAAGCGTGGGATAAACCTTTTTTGCTTAATATTTCACGGCGCAACTAATAGGATATATCCTTTGTATCTAGTCGTTTTCTTTGTGGTGAGTAGTTTTTCAATCATTTGCACTACATCTTTTGGTAATCGCGTGTTCTTCATCACTACTTGGACTGTAGAAATTATACTCCAGTGAATCTGTTATTCGATTATTTCTAGAGGTGTTGGTTCTGTAGATTTGGTTTTTTTTTCCTTTTAATGGTGGCGAATTAATAGAGTGTTCGAATTGAAGTTTTTCGACTGCAATAACAAAGTGACGAATTTAACTTGTTCTTAATATTCTGTTACAAAAAACTTGCCTTTATAACAACGGGAATCTAGGTAAGTTGCAATATTATGAAGGTCTTATTTCTGACAGAAAAAAAACGTAAACCTTTTTCTGAGCTCGTTTATGTACATCTTTTATTTCTTTTTTAAAACCGTTTATAATTTTATTGAAGTTGGTCAAAATGCTCTCTTAGCGCTGAGATTAATGATATTATATCGGATAGAGGAAGCTGTAGAGGCGCTGATGTTTTGGCATCCTAATCTCACTGACTCTGTTGACTCAAATTATTATGACTTCATGCTTTGAGATCATGAAGTCATCCATTACATAGTTTTGAGACGAGTCCCATGTCGTCTCATTTACGTTTTGAGTTCCAGATTCATTTTAAGTATATTTTTATTATAAATTCTTTCAAATCTCGACAATAAAAATCCGCGCAACATACGCAGGGCAAAGCGCGGATGCGGTTGCGGATCTTTTAAAATGTGCGGATGCGGATGCTGATGCTGCATCACTTAATATATACTATCTATATATATATATATCTAATATATATATATATTCTATTTATTCATATATGTATATTATATATATATATATATATATATATATATATATATAATATTATATATATTATGGTCAGCATCCCGAGAGGCCCGGCACAATGCTAACTAAAAACATAACCGCTACAAAGAAAATCATAAAAAAAAAAACATTTTTATAATGAAAGTAAACCCTGTTTATCACATCGTTTTTTTTTAAAAAAAAAGATAAATAAAAAAACGCTTTTGAAAAATTTAAAATCGGTTAAAAATGATGGAAAGCTGTAATGGGTACGCATGATTTTTGAGGAATTTACGAAGGAGCTCGAAGTACCGAGAAAGCGTGCAAAGTTGCCAAAATGTTGAATTTTTTTTACTAAAGAATACCTCAAGGGTAAAACTTAAAGATGGACAGAGTCAGGGTTTCCCGGCCTACCGGGGGACGTCCCCCCTCTGTCCCTCCGGCGGCTCGAACCCCCTAAAAGCGGAATAGAAAATACAAATAAAATACTACAGCGTAAATAATAAATACTATTTGGTAGCTCTTGCTCTCGTGAACTAATGCAGGAATCAAGGTCAATCACAAAGTACGCTTGCCAGATCTAAGTTATACTAATATTTAAGGTGTTAATAATAAATATAATAAATAAACAAAAATTGTTTTTTCATCGATGAAATTACTTGCTGAAATCAAAAATGTATTTATTTTCCTTTAGATGTATAGTTTCCTAGTTACTTCCTGGCCTCTTCGGGGATGCTGGCCTATCTATATACTATTATATAATATTGATATATAATATATATATATATATATATATCTATATATATATATAAATATAATTATAATATATATATATATATATTATTAACTATATATATATATAGTATATAGATATATTTATATATCTAAACTATATATTATATATATTATCATTATAATAATATATAATATATATATATATATATTATATATATATACTATATAATATATATAATCTATATATATATATATATATATATATATTATATATATATATTATTATATTATATTTATATATATATATCTATATATTATAATTATATATATATATATAATATATATATCTATTATATATATATATATATATATATATATATATATATTAATATAATATATATCTATATATTTATATATATACATCTAAATATATTCTTTATGTATTAGAGATTATATATATATATCTATATTATTATTATTATATTATATATATATTAGTATATATTATATTATTTATATATATATATTATTATATCTAATATATGTATATATATATATA
>JABUQX010028271.1:7500-17500 GCA_015478945.1 Trachelipus rathkii | reverse complement strand
CTGGGATAACGGTTTTGCCATGAGTCCTGCCAGTTTTTCAATATAGTTATCATAGGATTTTGGTCCGTCTGGGACGGACGGGTCTAGCAAACCGTCAGGAATGTTTATATCTTGGCCGTACAACAATTTGCTGGGACAGATGCCCGATTCGGAGATGGGAGCGAGCCGAAGAGCGAACAAGACGAATGGTAAAACGTCTAACCACCCTTGGCTCTCCATACCTGGTTTAGCGAGCATTGTTTTCAAACTACTTATATCATCTTATTTGTTACTTCTGCCTTGCTGTTACTGAAGGGCGCGTAGCTAGCGGTCGTTGTGTGCAGTATTCCCAACAGTTTACACACACTTTCAAATAAATGAGATGTAAAATTTCCACCTTTATCTGTGATGAGGTTGCTAGGAATTCCACACAGCGGAATTAGCTGGTTAATTAACGTTTTAACAACCGTCTCTTTGGTGATATCTTTCAAGGGAAACGCCCACACGTAATGAGAGTACCTGTCAATGAGGGTTAATAAGTACTTATACCCCCTACATACAGGGAGTTTCAGGATATCGGCATTTAAGGCTTGAAACTTGTAGGACACTTCCTTGTACTTCCCGTAAACAGGGTTTATGCCACGTCCGATTTTTCCTATTTGACATTGAGGACAGCTTCTTACGAGTGCTTTCACCTTCTTATTTATGCTACGAAATAAAAAGTCGACTTTTATAGCCGTGAGACATCGAGAAATCCCCAGGTGTCCCTGAAGGTGAGTCATACGAATAATCTCATCTACTCGCTGATCCGGAAGAATGATTCTTGCATAATTTAAAGATGTATCCACGTAGAGGGAGATCTCATTTTTTTTGAACCAGAATGGTTGTTTCTTTATGATTAAAGAGCTTTTTTCTTTATTTTTAAGTAGTGAATTTATGTATTCGTCTTCTAATTGGTCTCTGCTAATTTCAGCGTAATTAACTTCTTTCCTGAAGCGCTTTATTAATTCCAGATGAGCTTCATTACAAGTAATTAAATTTACTCGAGTATTTTCAGTAAAGATATCTCTTATTTCATCTAACTTCTTTGGTGGTGAATTTTCATTTATTTGAAGCAATTCTTGTTTTTCCATTTGTATTCTCTCTTTCATTTCTAACCCTTTTGGTGTTTAAAAATCTCCCTCTTTCCTCATGGAGAAATATTCTCGGCGCATTTCTTGTTACATTGTTGGTCAGGTTAAAGGGGCTGTATTGTAGCCTTCTGGAAATGTTCAGACCGCGCACGGTGTGGTTTTCTTTATGGTCTATGGATAATCGAGCCTTTATAGGTAGGAGATATTTCTTCGATAGTATATGGGTTTAAATGGCCCGAATCCAAGTCCACGTGTAGTGAGATTGGCTTCTTCTGATTGGTTCGTTCACGAATGGGAGAGCCAATCACAGCGTTCGTACGAGGAGGCGTGGTTTTTAGCTCAGTTCCTTCGTCAGTAGCTTCAAGTTCGTCATCATTTTGATCAACATCATTCACCTTATTTATTAATAAATATTCAGCCAGCGGATTTGTCTTTTTGGTGATTAATTCGAAGGAAACTTTGTAACTACTTAATAAATTTAAGCTTCGGATTTCGCGCACATTAAAGTTCTTATCATCATTTGTCCTTTTATATTTATTTATAAGCTCCCGGGACTGTGTTTTTATTTTAATATTCTTATTTGTGAGGAGATATCCGTACTTCTTGAAGACCTTCGTCAGGCAGACTAGCAGTTGGTTGGCCTGATCATAATTTCTTTCTGTGGGGGAGAGGACGGAACTATAAAATGCAACCGGTTGGTCGTCTCCGTCAGTAGCGGATAAGATAACTGCAGCTGTAGATACATTGGTTGTATGTATGATAATTTTATAATTGGAGGAGGTGCTTGGAAAGGCAAGAACAGATGCATTTTTAACAGCCTTTTTAGCATTTTCGAAGGCTTTATCTGCTATTGAGTTCCAGCAGACGCGGCGGTTCGAGTAAGGTTTTCCTTTTAAAAACATATTTAGGGGTGCAGTTATTTCAGCGAAAAGCGGAGTACTACTGCGGTAAAAGCCTACCTTCCCCAGGAAACTTCTTAATTCTTTGATGGTCCTGGGCTTTGGGGTGTCTAGGATGTCCCCAATTTTTTCATGATTCGGTCTCATACCGTTTTCGTTTATGGTATATCCCAAGTAGTCAATCTCCTTTTCGGCAACTTGGCACTTTGCGGGATTCAAACTGATATGTAGGTATTTTAATCTCTTCAGCACCTTCTCCAGGAGGATTTTGTGCTCCTGTTCTGTCTGGGTGTGGATCAAAATGTCATCCATATAGGCCTGAGTATTTGGGAGGCCTTGTATGACTGTGTCAATGTAAGCTTGAAATATGAAGGGGGAGGAGACATACCCCATCGGGAGGCTCCTGTAGGTGAAGGACCCGACGTTGGAGGTGATGGTGAAGTACTTCTGCGAGTCTGGGGCTAATGGCACCCCATAAAATGCCTGGGTCAAGTCGAGCCTTGTGTATAGACGGCTCCCCTGCAGGTTTGATACTGCATCCTGCAGGTGCGAAGCCCATAGGTTTTGTGATCTCCGCTCTTTTGTTCAGCTCTCTTATAAATCAGGAAAATTATTCGGATCTCGATTTTCGCTTTTCTCCAAAACACTCATGGGAAAAGACCAGGGGGAATTGCTGCGGCGTAGGACTCCTGTGGCTACTAGGTTGTCAAGTTCTGCTTTAGTTTGAGCATAGAGTTTGTGAGGTACCCTCCTTGGTCTAAGGGAGATTGGAGGTCCCTGGATGTTGGCTTTGTAAGGGTAAGCGTTGGCTAGTTCTATTAATACTTTTTCTGGGATAAAAGCGGCTTCTTCGTCAGAAGTTTCTTGGCCGTCCTCACCTATTAAGGCTGTGCTCATTCCTTTATTTTTATTCTTATATATTTTTCAAAAATTTCGTCCCACCGTTTATTTTGTTTTAAGGGCAAGATCCAATTTTGGGCTGGGGCTGCCCCCATTTTCACCCCACCTAAAAAAATGGACATAAAATTCGGAAGTTTCAGCCAGTTTTGACTATATAAACACCAAAATTTAGCTTTTTTTGCCCTCTAAAACGTTTGTTTTCGGGTGTTTTTCTGGGACTGTAGTCATTCTTTCAGAAATTTTCAATTTTCAAAATTCATGAAAATTCATGTTTCTGACATTTTTGTAGGCAACTTCCAGAATTTTTTACAAAATGACTTCAAACTTGAAATATGCATTAGATAGGTCCAAGTACCTAAAAAAGAGAGAGGTACTTTTTCGAAAATTTTTTGAGTTTGTGCTCAGCGTTGTCCAATTTCCACCCATTTTTTGAATTTTGAAATGAAAAATTGGATTAAATTTTTTTTTTGTTCTGTGCGAAGTGATGAAATTTTCAGGCTTTATGTAGTCGGGAGGTGCACATTTTTACTTAAGATTATTTCTTTGTATCGTGAATTAGTTTGTGATGTGTTCTTGGAACAAATTTTCCAACAAAAAAAATTTTTCAAAAATTTTTTAAAAAAGCTCTTTGATGATTAAAAAAAATTATCTGAGTAAAAAAGATGCATCTTTCCCGACTACATATGCCCTGGAAATTCATCCACTTCAACTTGAACAGAAAAAAAAATTATCGCAATTTTTTTTTTCAAAATTTCAAAAAAAAAAAATGGGTTGAAATTTTGGACGCAAGGAATGTTCTATACTCCGAAAAAATCTGAAAAAGGTATGGGCTTGGGTAACTGTGGGTGAGGTGTGCGTTTTGTTTTAGGTGCGTCTTTTTTGGTATTTATATGTTTTATATATGATTTTGATTTTTTTTTTTTTTTTTTTTTTTTTTTTTGTTTTGGGCCATATGTTTTTGTGTAATTGAGTCCTTTTGGTTTTTTTTTTTTTTTTTTTTTTTTTTTTTTTTCTTTTTTTTTTTTTTTTTGTTTTGGGTATTCAGCGGTTTGTTTTAATGTCGTATTTGTTTTGATTTGGGTTGGTGGAGTACCTTCTTACTTTTTTTGAATAATGACCTAGTCTATGCATATTTTCAAGTTTGAAGTCATTTTTGCGTAAAAAAATTCTGGAAGTTGCGTTCGAAGAATGTCAGCAGAAACATGAATTTTCATGAATTTTGAAAAATTGAAAATTCTGAAAGAATGACTACAGTCACAGAAAAACACCGAAAATCAACGTTTTAGAGGGCAAAAAAAGCTACATTTTGGTGTTTACATAGTCAAAATCGGCTGAAAATTCCGAATTTTATGTCCATTTTTAGGTGGGGTGAAAACTGGGGCCCGTCCCAGGCAAAAAAGATGGATCTTGCCCTTAATTTTATATGGTGGTTTTCAGGGAGATAGGGGTTTACAAATAACTCAGAATACTTCAATAATATATCATTAAAATTTTTAGAACTAGAAGGAATAGTTACTGAGGCAGGAGGAGGAGAGAGAGAGAGATTTGAGGAGGAAGAAGCATGCGCATCATTAATATTGAAATTCATATTCCTACTCAATTTTAAGGTATTATTTGTGACTGAGTCTTTTAGCAAATCATGTTTAAAATCAATGCCCATCTCAAAATTCTTTAAAAAAGCTAACCCTAAAATATTGGTGCTTACATTAGCCACATAAAAAGTATCCCTATATCTACGTCCCAATCCCAGATCGATTTCTACATTTTTAATATCATAAATAGCAATTTTTGAGTTGTTGGCTGCAAGCAGGTATCCTATAGGTGCTTTGTGATGGTCATTAGCATTGCACGATAAGATATTGCTCACAGAACCACAATCTACCAAATAATCGATCTTATTTAATGTGTCATAGACTATATACAAGGTCAAATTGTCAATCTTGCAAATCCTTTTGTCTCCCTCAACATCGGCTGTAACAGTCTTACTACTAATGTAGTGATCGTCAACAGCACTTGAATCAGTCGGGTCTGACAAAATATTTGCTTCATTGCTTCCACTTTCACTTGTATTGTCTATAACACCCCTCCCACTTAATGAATTTGATTTAAAAAAGACGTATCCCACATGCAAGGGACTGACAGTAGTAATAAAATTATTATCTTGTACATTACCCATATAATTTGAAACAGCTGTTTCAAGACCTCTGTTGACATCTTTTCTATTTAATGTAACATTTTTATATATTGATTTATTTTTATTTAATAGACTACTACTATTTTTCATTTTTAAATTTTTAGAGTTCTTTAAGCAAAAAGGATCATGCATTCCCTGTACATTTTTATAGCTTAAATATGGTTCATTGATAAAGTTTTTATTTATTTGTTCATTATTTTCAATTTTATTGTTATTTTTAATGGGATTTATATTTTCCACTTGGTTAGTGCTGGTAATTGTTTCTTATATTTTGTTCATTTTCAAGTGTTCCATTAATGTTCATTGTTGTTATTATTATTATTATTATTATTATTATTATTATTATTATTATTATTATTATTATTATTATTATTATTATTATTATTATTATTATTATTATTATTATTATTATTATTATTATTATTATTATTATTATATATTGATTATTATTTATTTATTATTTAATCTTATTATTATTATTATTATTATTATTATTATTATTTGTAGTAGTAGTAGTAGTAGTAGTAGTAGTAGTAGTAGTAGTAGGATAGTAGTAGTTAGTAGTTAGAGTAGTAGTAGTAAGTATAGAAATTTTCACTATTTTTAAGGTTATTAGCGTTATTATGATTGATATAATTTTCATTTAATTCACCAGCACTATGATTTTGTAAGTTTATTTCATTATATTCATCACTGTCTGTAAGATGGTCATTTATCACTTGGATAGTATTATGAAATCTCACTTTTCTGTTGTGAGTAGCATTTTTATGGCTGCTGTTCGATGGAAAAATTCGCAGCCTTTTTAGCAGTTTCCCGACGATGATGGGACATTTTTCTGGTTATTACTATATATTAATGGGTACATAGGACACTCATTGCTCTCACATTTGTAGGCCTTGAAGAGATAGCGACCATGATAATAACATAACTGGTTTACGGCGTTATTAAATGCTTTACTATAACCATTGGCATCTGATCCTGAGTAGCGTGACCTACTTTTGTCGCGTGTCCTATTTCCTCTCTCAGCTGTGTCTGATTGGCCTTTAATGAATTGTTGAAGTGAGCGCGCGAGCTCATTCACAGTCTTCGTGAGTTCAGCCATCTGGCGGGACATCTGGCATTCACCGCTGTGCCCAGCTTCATGTTTGCGCTCTTGGTCGCGCGCGCCGAGAGGTGGGTAGGCGGAGTCTGTTTCTCTCGTGTCTGTTCTGTTGCGCACAGAGTTTACAGAACTCCAAGTCTGTTCATCGTTTGGTTGTTGGTAATTTCTTCCCTTTCGAACAAAGTTTCGGTAAAGGTCATCTGCGACTTTGACCATTCTCTGCAGGTCATTTTCTTCAGCTAAAGAATACACTGACATCTGGACATTTTGGGGCATTTGCTCCAAGAAGAGATCGATGGCAAATTTGGGGTTGTGTTCTACTAACACATCGAAGCTTTTGTTCCCCAATACCCCCTTGACTCGATGGAGATATTCACTTGGCAACTCATCGGGTCTCATGCCCTGTTTGAAGACATCGCGGATTCTATTTCTTAAGGCGGGAAGGTAAACTTCTTCGATATTTTCCAATAGCAGACGATAAGCGTTATTTTGGAGGGGGAATGTAATTTTTGAGACCAAATTAGTGGGCAAAATTGGTGCCAACAAACGAACACGTTCGTGGGTGTCTTCTATATGATTTAATTTGAAGATCGTTGTTGTAGCACTTAGCCAATTTATGACATCATAAGGGTCAAAGGTTGGTAACTGACTTGATGTTAGTTGACTGTATGGTTTTAATGGTGAGTCGGTATTAGGACGCCTCGCCCGTTTCTTTTGGCGCGAAGATTGCGGCGTGATTTTCCAACTCGGCCTTGATGACGATACAGAATGGCCTGTCGTCATCATGTGCGTGGTGGCATTCGTTGGGGGATGGAGATTCCCCTTATTCCTTTTGAGACTCTATTGTTTGAGTCCTAAGAGTCAGCTTCTTTGTTGATACCATTTTCTATGGTCTTGTTGTTACTGACTGTGTTTTGGCGTCGTTTTTGAGTCACTGTTAGGCGTTTGATGGGTTAAGCCTAATATCAAGAGCTTGATTTTGAACTCTCAAACTTTCGGAATAGCAACGGTTTTTCTGTTACTAACTGGAATGTTATAATAACGACTTTGCTTTCTTATTTTCAAATGAGGTTAATAAGAAGCTTATTCTTCACGTTATTATTAATTTTGACTCAAATAATTTATTTAATTTGTCCAAATATCACTATTTTAAGCACTTAATACGAGAAAGTAACGGATTTTTTTTTTTTCAATTTATAACGTATCTGACTCCAAATTAGGGGTTTTAGCCCCCTGTCGCTCCTGGGGTTACCAGTGATGTCTACGCCGAAATCACTTCGACCATCAAATGATTAATGAACTTGCATTCATTAATTGGGGAATTGATTAATAGTTACTTTCAACGTATGGCTTTATTATAAGAGTGAGATGACAAGGACAAATATGGTTTTCATCAGATAAATAAATAGGTAATTAAGATGCACAAATCGGCGTTGGCACTATAATAAAATACACAGAACTAACAAATGAGAGATGGCACTGATTCCCTATTCTAAACTAGCCTTCCGGCGTTTTATCTGAACTTACAACTTTCTTAGAGCATCCTCACGCTATGAGGGTCTCTACAATACTCTCGAGCGTTATTTGGTGGCGTCCCTTCTGGGCTCAGGCACCAATCACAGCCCTTGTTTGGCACTCCTTTCTTTGGAGAAAGAAAAGAGGCGCCAAACACTTAAATTTTAAACAATGTACATTATGCAATTATGAAGCAGACCACCAATGATTTTAAAGTGATATGCATGAGACTTGCAATAGCCTCTTACAGAGTTGCATACACTCTAAGACAAGGCATGCTGTTGTCTCACAAAGACCCTATCGTAATTTCACCTTATATATATATATATATTTATATTTATACTATATATATATATATATATATATATATATATATATATATATATATATATATATATATATATATATATATATATATATATTTATATATATATATATATATATTTATAATATATATAATATAAATATATATAATATATTATATATATATATATATATATATATATATATATATAATATATATATATATACTAATATAATAATTATAATATTTTTAAATATTTTTACACTAAAAACACATAACAGCACTCTTTTGATATTTATATATATTTATTATATTATAATAAATATATTATACCTTTATCATATATATATATATATATATATATATATATATATATATATATATCACAGGTATGATGTTCTTTCGTCTTTTCGAATGGATATTCCTGAAATATATCCTACTTGCGAACTGCGATTCGTATTTTACTAAAGTTTACGTGGAAATAAATAAGCTCATTTTGGATGATTGGATAACTGCAATTGAACAAGAAAGTTATAAAGTAAATACTATTGGATTCAAACAATTGCAATGTGAGAGGAGGATCTGGTGCTCAATTGTATGCTTACAGTCTAATGGGACATATTTAATGACAAATGTTATGGTATCTCCATTTTATCAAAATTCATCTGAAGGTCTCCCGTGTTACACGAGACTTCCATCTGACCTTACAAATGGAGCAAAAGCAAGTAGTAGTGGTAATAGCCCTTTCTTTCCTAAAAGAGTTACTGGCAACGTATTAACTAAGATAAATATCAGGGATCATGAAACTTGCTTTCATGGGTATGGTGTTTCATTATGGTTCCTTATAGAACTTAAAAATAAATTTGATATTGAGACCATCGTACTAGTTGGTCATCATCCTGCACCTGAAGGGTATACTGACGCTAAATTTAATTTTAGAAATCTTAAAGTCAAAGTTGGAAATGTCAGTCAAAGTGGAGACTTCTCTTCCTATGAATTTTTCGGAAATTACACAGGGCCAATTACAAAGTACGAACCAATCATTTTCAAGGTTCAAAACTCAATCAGAGGGAAGTTTATTTCTATTGAAAAATCAGTTTTAGAAAATGGTGAAAATTTGATCCTTTGCTACGTGCAAGTTTGCAAGCCAAACAAATGTGCCATCTGGGACTCACTTATCTTCACTGGAAAAAATTAGCGAAATGACCTCAATTCTTAAGGTACCGACCGAATATACAGTATAATGCTGAAGAAAATAAATAATGATAATAAAAAAAGTCAAATTAAATTTGATAAAAATTGCCTTTTATTATTATTATTATTATTATTATTATTATTATTATTATTATTATTATTATTATTATTATTATTATTATTATTATTATTATTATTATTATTATTATTATTATTATTATTATTATTATTATTATTATTATTATTATTATTATTATTATGCTAACATTATTATCATTAATATTTTTTTGTTATTTATTATTATATTATTATTATTATTTATTATTATTATTATTTATTATTATATATATTTTTATATGAGTAGAATTTCCTTGGTATAAATATTATTCTATTATTATTATTATTATTATTATTGCTAAAAATATTAATTATTATTTTATTATTATAATCATATTATTATCATATTATTATTATTATTCTTTTATATGATTATTATTATTATTTATTATTATTTATTATTATATTATTATTATTATTTATTATTATTATTATATTATTATTATTATTCTATTCTTATTCTTATTATTATTATTATTATTATTATTATTATTATTATTATTTATATTATATAATTATTATTATTATTATTATTATTATTTATATTATTATTATTATTATTATTATATTATTATTATTATTATGCTGACATTATTATTATTATTATTATTATTTTATGCTACATGTATATTATTATTATTATTATTATTATCATTATTAATT
>JABUQX010028270.1:0-12500 GCA_015478945.1 Trachelipus rathkii | reverse complement strand
GAAAGGATTCAGAGTCAGAGAGTCGGGAGTCAGTTTACCGGACATCCGGCTGCTGGACCGGTGCGGTGCTGAGTTAATAAACATTCATATAACAACAATGTTGGTGTCCTTATATAGGTTATCGAGGTCGTATAGCTCGAATATGAGGGTTATAAGCCCGTATAGGGTGCCTAGGACCCCATTGAGGGGGGTCCTGACTGAAAAAAAGCACAGAGTGCAAAACAGAGGTCGAAGGAGGAATGAAGAAGGATGAAGGATGAAGGAAGAATAAAGAAGGAAAGAATGAAGCAAGGAGTCTGACTCAGAGAGGAGTAAGAGTTGACAGCTGCACCGGTGCTGGCTCCGGTGCGGTGCCGAGTTTATTAAATATTTGTGAGTAATGATACAATATTGGTGCCTAATATTAGTTATTGAAGTTATCTGGAGAAGATTTCGAAACTTATCGGATTTTTCAGAATCATCAAAGAAAGTAAAAATAAAAAATAAATAAATAAAAATAAATAAATAAATAAAATTTCTTATTCTTTTTATGTTTTATTTAACTCACAAATTTATGTTTTTACATACCCAAATAAGCCAGATAAATCAGTAAAATCAGGAAATCATACCACACCCATCCAACCACCATTCTGTCCAGTTATGAATCTTATTGATCTAATAATGATCTATTGATTCAACGCTCAAATTTTTTTAACCAAAATTGTCATTGTAATTTACATTTACCCATAAAGCAGTATTAATCAGTAAATCAGTAAATCAAATCACCATCCAACCCACCTCCTGTGTCCAGCATGTGATCTACCTTGATATATTTGATCTATATCTATTGATCTATTGATCTGATGATTCAAGTCAAATTTATTTACCAAATATTGTTCATGTTTACATACCTAAAGCAGTTAAATCAGTAAATCAAATACACCAATCCAACCACCTATTGATCTATGGATCTATTGATTCAAGTAACAAATTTATTATACTTAAAATTGTCATGATTTTACTACCCTTAAGCAGTAATCTAGGTAAATTCAAACCACCATCCATTCCCCTCCTGTCATCCTTGATCTACTGGATCTATTGATCTATGATTCAAGTCACATTTCGAGTATTCTTTTGGATAAACATAACATTAAAACAAATTCTTTAACACTTGAATCAGCGAATATAGCTAACGTAATACAAAGTCTTTCACATTAATACAAGCTTACTTAACATTATCTGAACTATGAATATAATTAACACAACGACAAACCTGACACGCTTTAAAACATGAATCAACTGTTAACGTTAAACAAAGTTCCACACTTAAAAAAAGTAAAGTAACTACATAGCATACAAAGACGTAACCTTTTCACACTTTTTCATAACAATAATCACTGATAATATTTATATTAACATAGTAACATTTAACAAAAATTTATCACAACGTGTGTAATTATCATACGGATCAATGAGTATATGCTACGTAACAAAGTTTTCCCAAACCAATAAAGCAAAACATAGTTACCAACTGCAAACTACATATAATGTTACAACGACAAACCTACCAAACATTTACCTTATGTCCGAATAAGCAGTCAAACATTAACAAAAGTTCCATTACTTAATAACAGGAAAGTTAACTAACCACTGGTATGCCCACAAACGTAACCTATTCACACATTATCAAGCATATCTCTAACATAACAATGTTACTTTATATTAACATGGTAATATTTAACTAAATGTTATCACAACATTGATTAAACTTATCATGCTGATCAACGCAATACTCTAACGTTTATCAAATTTCCCACATCAATAAAACTAACATAGCGTAACATGAACTAAGAAAATAATGTACAAAGCCAAACCTCACACACATACACACGAATAAACTGTTAACAATAACAAAGTTTCCACACTTAACACCAGTAAAGTAACGAACATTGCATGCAAAGCGTAACCTATTCTCACTTTTTCAAGCATATCTCTAACATATATATGTTAATTTTACACGAACACAGTAACATTTAGCAAAAAAATGTATTTTAACCATGTCCGATTATCATACTGATCAACGAATAACTCTAACGTACAAAGTTTCCACATAATAAAGCTAACATAGCGTAACATGAGCTAAGAAAATAATGAACAACGAACAACCCTAACCAAAACATACACACGAAATTAAAACTGTTTAACATTAACAAAGTTCCACACTTAACACCAGTTAAAAGTAACTAACATTGCTGCAAAAAACGTAATCTATTCATACTTTTTTAAAAAATATCTCTTAACATATAAAGACGTTCTGGCAAAGCCACCAGTAACACTTTTTAGCCAACTGGTATTCGTAAACGCTACAATGAAGATTAACTTTACATACCGGTGTATGCTGACGTAACAAAGTTTTTGACATATATCATAGTAATATTTAACAAACAATTTATCATAGCCTTAACCTAAATATTCATAAAATTCCACAAATAGTGCAGACATAACAAAGTTTTATCCAAACATTAAAACATAAAAATTAACAAAGTTTTATCCAAACATAAACATAAAAATAAGTTCTTTGAATAAAATATCCATAGTAAAGTGTAATAGTTTACCGAATTTAAGCAGTAAATCAGTAAATCAGTAATGGCTCAAACCACCCGTCCCCCCCCCCCCCCCCCTCCCACAACTCATTCCGTTCAGGAGCTAATGAGCTTTCGATTTATTGAATCAGCAACATATCGACTACCATTTCGGGATAAACATAGTACAAAAATAAGTTCTTTATATACTAACCAACGAATATAAGCTAACGTAACATTGTTTTCACATTATAAACGCTAACAATAGGCATTACCAGTAACTAAGAATATTAATTGCACATGGACAAAAACCTACACACCCTTACGTTCGATAAACGTACTAACATTTAACCAAGTTCCATAATTTAACAACACTTAAAGTACAAAAGCACAGCCGTACAAAACGTAAACCTATTCACACTTTTTCAAGCATATCTCTAACATTATCATTGTAAATTTTACATTAACACTATTGTTTACATCGCATTTCGGGTATCATTCGGATAAAATAACACAAAAATGAGTTCTTTATATACTAACCAGCGAATATATGCTAACATAACAACGTTTTCACATACTATACTCCTACCCTTCCTTCTTTATTTCTCCTCCTCCTCCTCCTCCTCCTCCTCCTCCTCCTCCTCCTCCTACTACTACTACTACTACTACTACTACTACTACTCAATTATAATAATAATAATAATAATTATAATAAGTTAAATAAAATAATAATAAAATAATAATAATACTAATAATAATAATACTAATAATAAATTATAATAATAATAATAATAATTATAATAATAATAAAATAATAATAATAATAATAATAATAATAATAATAATAATAATAATAATAATAATAATAATAATAATAATAATAATAATAATAATAATAATAATAATAATAATAATAATAATAATAATAATAATAATAATAATAATAATAATATTTCAAGTGACAGAAATTCATAAAAATCTGCATATCTTATATATACATAATATGATTTTCAAAACTTTTAATAATTAATTATTTTCACATTCATGATTTCAAAGTATATATTTTTTTCTTGTTTTTTTTTTTTTTTAAACAATTTCTAATATATTATTTATTTGTTTTTTCAAGTTTTTCTTATTAACATTTGTGATTTTTAATTACTTAATTTAATTATATTTTTAATTTTATTTACTTGTTTTGTGTAATTGCATAATCTATTTATTTAATATATGTTTAAATAGGAAAGTATTTCTTCTTTTTAATTGTATATGATGAATGATTTAAATCATTAAATGTTCATTTTCATATATACTGTAATTTACTGTATATTATATATATTATATATATATATATATATAATATTATATATATATATATATAATATTTATATATATATATATATATATATATATATATATATATATATATATATATATATATATATATATATATATAATATAAATTAAATATATATGATATATATATATATATATAATATATATAATATATATATTATATATTCATATATATCTAATAATATATATATAATAATATATAATTATATATATATATATATATATATTTATATAATACTATATATATTATATTATATATATATATATATTTTAATATATATATATATATATATATATATATATATATATATATATATATTTCAGCAATTGACATGTTTTTATAGAAACCTCAACATTATATAGAAAAGGTTAGACGAAACACCACGACAATGTCATTGTTTATGAACTACAAATTGTACAAAACACTTCACAGCACTATTCAAAAATTACAATAAAAACAAAAAGAAAAACAAAAACAAAAATTAAAAATTAAAAGATGAAAAAAAAATAAAAATTACAAAGTATAACCTAGTTTTACTAACCTTCGAAGTCAGAAGCCAAAGACAAAGTGAAAAATATATTATCTATGATCTCTATTTATACTAAATTTATCAAGAATTAGTTGGTTGAAAAGAAGAAAAATAAAAATAAAAAAATACATAAAAATTACAATTTGTAACAGTATTGTACTGTTTAAGGAATATTTATTAACAAAATTAAAATAAAATTAAAATAAATGAAGTTTAACTGAGGATTGGTCGGAGTTAAGCTCCGGCTTTAAGCTACTGATATAAAGACTTTCCATGATTTTTCTATCATTCACATCAGAAACCGAGGCGTTAATAGAAAAGCTGGTAGAGGCGATACGGTGGTCCTTTTCGTGAGCATGTCCACGAATCGATGAGAAGAACTCAGGTGTTGAGAGCGGCAACTCAGTACGATAAGAGACTCCCTTGTGTTTTGCAATTCTGATCTGAAGTTGCAAGCCAGTTTGGCCTACATAGCAAGCATTACCGCATGCACATTTGTACAAATATACCACAGAAGAGCGTAAACCAGGAGGAATCCGGTCCTTGCATCTAAAAAAGTTACCCAGCTTAAAATTATTAGTTGGAACAAAAATAAATGAGGCAAATGGAAAGTGTTTCATTAGAACCGAATTGAGAGACTTTATCAGGGAATCAGCATACTGTCCAGTATAGGGGATTTTTAAATAGATTTTCTGTTTAGGAACGTCAGAGACAGGAATGCTAGGTCTAAAATGATTTTTCTAAAAGTTAAAAAGAATCTTATCAAACAAATCCATTGGAAAACAATTAAAATTAACTAACTTACGTAAGTATTGTATCTCAAGCAGAATTTATCGAGCATTTAGAATTTGCTCATCTTGGGTATCCTTTCACGATGAGATACAATACTTACGTAAGTAAGATCCCCTTTCCCCTTTCCCCTTTCCGAATAGTGCAATGCCCTTGAGGTGCAACTTTTATTTAAAATACGTTTTGTTACTAATACAAAATATATAATTTCCTAATACTCATACATTAAATGAAATTCTATAATTACGTAAAAATTGTTAATGGCGAAATACTGATTCTTTTACAACTAATGAAAGATTTGTTTCTATTTTCATTTAATGGGAAATAATGTTCCCGACAATTTTGAATAGCGAGACAAAACCAATTGGCATAATTATTCGATACATAAATAATACTAAGATGGGTCTATTATCTAAACAATTATTGATGGGATTTTAGATATTTTAACAATCATAACTCCAAAGAACACCAATAACCGAAACTATGTAACAATGGTTTTCTTATGTGTTTCATTGTAATAATTTTTTTTTAGTTTAAGCTATCAGCGTGAAATTTACAGAGCATGCATAATTTTAGGAGTTAAATCTATATCTGAACCGAATGACACTATATAGTTGGAATAAGAATCGCATGTTCTGAAATATCTATATATATATATATATATATATATATATATAAATATATATATATATATATTATATATTTAATATATATATAATATATTATATTACTGATATATATATATAATAATATATATATACACACACTATATAAAATTATATATATATATATATATATATATATATATAATATATATATATATTAATATATATATATATATAATATATATATATAATATATATATATATATATATATATATATATATATATACAATATTATATATTTATATATAGATGAAACCCAAACACCCCAACATCCGTGCCACATTGCACACTCTAACCCTACCACCCTCAGACTCGAAGAACCTTCTTCTTCACCAGCCATATATTACAAACAATCCTGAACAACATTCCACCACCATCAAGCAGCACAACATATATTGAACAAATCCACACGACACTAACAGAAAACTACTTAAGACACAAACCAACAAACAACATTTTAAAAAACACCCACTAGAAATAGCACCAGAATTCAACTCACTATAAAGAACTAGTCAGTCATCCCTGGCAAAACTAAGATGCCGCCATCACCTTAAGTTACAATAATATAAACAAAGATTGAACCCTAACCTTACTACCACAAGCATCTGCAAAACCTATTATCAGGTTCCGGATTATACATCACACTTCTTTCTCTCCTGTTTAAATAATTCTCAACATAGAGCAACATGGAACATGGTGGATCTCCGGAGGAGACCGGTTGCGTCGGCGGGGTACTTGGCCGAGGTGTGGCCTCTCAAATGATGAGGTGGTCAGGGGTGAAATAATTATATATATAATATATATATATATATATATATATATATATTATATATAATATATATATATATATAATATCATATATATATTATATATATTATATATTAATATATATAATATTATATATATAGAGAGAGAGAGAGCAGAGAAGAGATGAGAGAGAGAGAGAGAGATAGAAGAGAGAGAATTCAAAATTCTTTCACATTTGCAAATTTAATTCGTACTTTCACGGGAAGTGAGGAGGGGTGAAGAAAAATTTTTGTACCGTCAATTTTTCGTATCTTTCGATTGTAAAAAGCAAGGTATGATACCTGGCCTGGCCCCAATTATAATATTGATGAAATATTGAAGATCTATGTACGCCATAGCTTAGAATTTTACTCTTAAGAACATAGTAGGAAGGAAAAATTTCCAAATGAATTTAATATTATTATAATTTTTATTACTAAAGTAGTTGTTTTTCTTTAAATTTTTTTATAAATCATTTTCTTTTTTCACTTTTAATGTAAAATTGTAATAATTTAGTTAACTTGCCATTTAAGATTATTTTGCTAAAAAGACTTAAAAAGTATTGTTCAAGGAACATATACTCTTCAATATAATATATCAATTTGATATATTATATTATATATATATATATATCATTATATATATATATATATATATTATATATATATATATATATACTATATATTTATAATATATATATTATATATATATATATATATATATATATCATATATATATATATATATATATTATATATATATATATATATATAGTAAATAAAATATTTGCATTAAATCTTAAGACAAAATTGTATTTCTAAAATTAAAAACTCTTTTGTCCAGTTTTAATTAATTCTAAGAGTAGGAATAGAAAATTCCCAAAAAACAAAAATTTTCATTTTAAAACAACTATTAGGAGTAACAGGTGGAGAAAAGTAGAGGACCCATTTATAGGGTTACTATACATTTACTATATATATATATATATATATAATACTATTATATATATTTATATATATACTATATATATACTATCGCTATATCCACTTAACTATAGATATATCTATTATATATAATATATTATATATATATATATATATTATATATATATATATAGATTATATATATATAACTATATATATATATATATATGGTTCGTAGTTTTCCTTCTTGCATGAGGGGGGTATGAATCTCGGGGGTATGAATCTCGGTTCGGTTATCTTGAACGGATACAAGAAATTTTAGTCAATAATAGATTTCTGTGATTTCTAAATAAAGTTTACGGCCATGTGAATATACACTAAATCCTCAAATACTAACAAAAAATTACCTTCACTATAAAAAATCACCTAAAGACAAACACAGAAAATAACACAAAAAACACCGTCTATCCAATACATAAACAAATAAAAAAATAATAACAAAATACATTACTAACTCCTCACATCAATATCTCTACTAATCATAACTCTACATATCTATCATATCACTTCTACTCTCTCAATCTCTACTCATACCATCTATCTCATAACTCTACATCTACATACTCTCTCTCAATCTCTCTCTACTCCTCATCTCTCTCTCCTCTCTCTCTCTCGTGCTAATCTAGCAAAAGAAGGCCCACTCATCTGGAAAAATGTTGAAAATCACGCCCACGTTAGCTACAACATATATAAAAATTTTTTGAGCCGAAGCAAGGGACTTAACTAAGCAAGCTTATATTAATCTACGCATATCTTAAATAATCAAGAAATGGATCAAGTAGATAAACACGTAACTACAATTTTCGACCTGACCAAACCTACTGCGATAATTTAAAGAACACCAATATCATGGAGATAGAGGTATCGGTAGGCTAAAAATAAGATATATAAATATATAAAATATATACTATATATATAATAATAATAAATATAAATATATAAATAACTATTATATATAATAATATAATATATATATATAATATATATAATATAAATATATAATAATTAATAATAGTATTAATAAGTATAAGGAATACAAAAAAATATAAAAGAAGAAAATGCAATAAATATAAAAAAGTATGAATATAATATAATACATTAAATTAAAGTGAGGTAAGGATAAGTGAGTGTATATGTGTAGAGAGTAAATAAACCAAGAAAAGTTTATAAAGGTGATGTTGATTTGATGGTGAGTATAAGTGAGTATGATGATAATGAGGTATAATATATAGGTGTATTTGATATGTAATGTGTGTATGAAATACAGATGTAATAGGTACTGAGGGGTGAAATGATTCGCATTACCATGTCGTTGAATATAATAGATGTAGTGGAGTTGATACTTGATTAACAATTATTATGAATTAGGAGTAGTGGGTAGGTGAGATATAGTATTAGGTAATATAAGGTCATGAGAGTAGTGAGTGAGTTGAGTTCAACAGTGTGTTACAGGACCCGAACCATTCTGTGCTTCAATAAGATAAGTATAGCGACCACACACTTTGTTGTGAATGAAATGCATGATGTGCCAGAGTTATTTGTGCCTCAGTGAATAGCATATTTGCGAATGTCAAGAGAGATGTGATTGAAATAGTGAGAGAGTGGTAAATATTGCGTCTAGAGAAGAGATCGTAAAGATTAAGATTATAGTCCTTCAGCATAGTAATACGTGCAAGTGTTGAGCAATAAACCAACATTCATGATGATTGTGGGATAGTAATAGTATCAAGTCTTCTTGTAATATGCTAAGAAAGTAGAGACTGACTAAGTGGGAAATAGTATAATAACAGATAAGATTATGGGATAATGCTGTGTAGAATAGTATATGGACACATAGAAGATACAAAGGAAGTGAACTGACGGCGAAGTGAGAAGAATACACAGATTGATCGAGGAACAGTCAATAGGAACAGGAATAATTATAAGCGAGAACAGTACATTGCGAGAGATGGTAGAACATGGCGAGCGTACACAAACTTTTGCAAAGAATGGAGTAGAGAAGAGATATAACAAGTCAAGTGATAAAAATGACATAAGTAGAGGATAAGATGTATCTTGTGATGCCCCAAAATACGAGAAAGAGCGAACTGACATAGAAATATAACAACTATATAGTGATGTATATCGCAATTGTGTATGTTCGTGGAAGTAGAAAGTCATCGCGCGCCGAGATGCGATCGTATGACGTTGTTGCAAATGTATCCAGCTCCGCAGTAGCATGAAATCACTCGCCCAAGGGCGAACTACAACACAATAAGAAATACGTATAAAGCAGTATTAGACGTCATGTGCTGGTGAGACAAGAAAGATAGTAGAATGTCGAGATGGTTGGATGGGAAAAGCTTAGTGGAATTAGTTAGCCACCGAGAGACAATGACCATAGAGATATTGGATATATGCGTGAACAAGAGAAAAAGAGTAGAGAAATATTAAATGTGAGCCTGACGAGAGTATAATATTATCTAGCTGCGACGAAAACTAACTAGTACAAAAGAAGAGAGCCACTGATTAGAATGTATTAGTTTATATGACGAATCATCCTAAAAAAGTTTGTACGCGGGATAGCGCGTATGTGTGTTTTAGAAAATAAGAGGATTAATTGACAGCAGACAAGTATGAATGGGCGAAGACTTGGATGCGAATCTGAATAAAAAAACAATTCCAGAGTGTATTAGTAAGGAATAAGAAATGTTAAATGAGAAAAGAAAGGCAAATCATTATAGACCCAATTAAATTTCATGCTGTTAAAATGAATCGATGTGAGAGTAGAGAGGAGTAAATGGAAGATGTTGGAAGACTTTGCGGTGACAGGAAAAAGAGCAGGCAGCGTGAGCGAAAGCCCAAGACATGTGCTCAACACATGATGTTAATAGCCGCGTAAGAGGTAGAAACGACATTGAGGGTGAAATTCTCCGGGGAAGAGAAATATGTAAGGGTAGCTAACAGTCATGGAGTATTCTAATGGATGAGAAAAAATGTAATAAAAACAGATCTAGCAAGGAAAGATGGGCTGAGAGATAATTCAAGGGATAATAAAAAGATATTGATTCTCGCTATGAGAAGTAAAGAAATAATTAGATACGAGAAACTAAATATAGAAATCTTAACATAGAATAAAATTGTAAAAATAAGTAAGAGGGATGGTGCTCGAGATGATGAAATGGACGCGGAAGGAGAGTGAGGTGGGAACAACTTTTCAAAAACCTGAAATATAATATAATAGCGAAGAGATGAAAGACAATTGATATAAAAAGGAATAAATATAAATTGAAGATTGTAGGTTTTAACCAATGAGAATAAAGTGAAAAATTGAAAAATAAAAAATGTAAACAAAAAGCGATATTAATATGTAGGAAGAAGTTGTACTTCCAAAGGACTGGAAGGAGAGCAAACGAAATAAAGTACACAAACTTAAAATAAATGAGATAAAGGAGTAAGAATAACGCTGTAACATGTTAGCAAACATAATAGAGGGAGTTAGTTTATAGAATGTTTTAAGGAAGATACTGTATATGCTAGAATTTTGGTTGTAAGGGTGCGTCAAGTGACCGAGAATCTGAAAACTAGCCTGAAAGAAACCCATTTGACAAATAAGAAAAAAAAGAAAGTGAAAAACATAAGAAGATATATTTATAACATTTAGAAGACTATTACATTGAAACAAATGAGTGAGCAAATGAGAGAGAAAAGGAACGAACTGTTTTTAGGTTTTATGAACTTGCAACAAGCGTATGACAGCGTTTATAGAAAACATCTGTGAAAGGTGCTAGTGATATAAAGTAATTGGGTAGGCTTCTGAATGGAATCAAAAGTATAGTTGTTGATAGTGAAGCGTGTGTAAGAATAAGTGGAGTGAGAATGAAGGATTTAATATTAATAGTGGAGTGAGGCAGGGATGTGCTATGTCACCATGGATATTGGATCTGTATTTGCATGTGGTGATTAAAGAATTAAAGGTAGGGGTGAAAGGTGAAGGTGTTGAACTGATGGAGAATATTAGAGAATGAAGGATGCCCTTCTTATTGTACGCAGATGATTTCGTTTTATTTGGCGAATCTGAAGAAGGTTTGAGCGAATTGGTAGAGAGTTTGGAGGGCGTAAAAAGAGAGGTATGAAAGTTACTGTAATATAGATAAGAGTAAGGTGATAGTGGTGGTTGAGGAGAAGTAGAATTTTTATTATTATTATTATTATTATTATTATTATTATTATTATTATTATTATTATTATTATTATTATTATAATTATTATTATTATTATTATTATTATTATTATTATTATTATTATTATTATTATTATTATTATTATTATTATTATTATTATTTTGAAACATAAAAAATATTAATATTATTATTATTATTATTATTATTATTATTATTATTATTATTATTATTATTATTATTATTATTATTATTATTATTATTATTATTCTTATTAAAACTATTATTATTATTATTATTATTATTATTATTATTATTATTATTATTATTATTATTATTATTATTATTATTATTATTATTATTATTATTATTATTATTATTATTATTATTATTATTATTATTATTATTATTATTATTATTATTATTTTAATGAGCTATCATCCTCATGCGAAGTGTCGAGTTTTAACGAATGGCACATTTTACCTTGATTCTAAGCAATATTATTAAATTCACTTCTGTCTTATTAAACTTGAAGTTTCATGTTCAATTTCCCTAACAATTTCAAATGCAACTTATTATTTACTTCATTATAAATCATCATAATAAAAATTTTCGATTGCTGTTATATATATATATATATATATATATATATATAGATAACTATATCCGCTAT
>JABUQX010028269.1:0-17500 GCA_015478945.1 Trachelipus rathkii | reverse complement strand
CAGAACCTTTGCATGCATTGAAGGCTCGTGAGATTCTTTGGAATACTGTACGTCAGTTAATGAAAATCTTCACAAAAAATTCTTAGATTTTTCTTAAAAATTCCTTAAAAAGAGACTATTATTTTCACTTCTATCGGTTTTAAATATTTACGTTTTCATAATGGACAATGACATAATCCAAATGTTATTACTTTAGTTGTAAGAATATTTTGCTCTAGGCTCCAAATATGAAACTATATTCGCCATGATTATTAAACAATGGAAATGTAGGATTCCTGCTGCTTGATTAAGAGTCGGCGTTGCTGCATTAGTCGTGCTTGCGTTCATCTAGATCAGATAGATATTCTAACAATATTTTAGCTTTGACTAAAATGTTAAAAAGAATATCCTAATTGATTCTATACTTGAGCGAACTAGTGTTTCGCGAATAACAATGGTGACTATTGCTACCAATGTCTGCGGTTGACTGTCGATTACCCATAAAACGTTTTATAAGTATTGTTTCCAATTCCACAGTTTCGAAAGCTCTGAACAGCATTTTAGGCATTAATTACTAAATTTTAAGCAATGTACAACAACAATGAAAAAATTTGCTTTTAGGCTACTGCTCTCCTTAGTTAGTACTTCCTTGAACAGTTATCTTTGCCCCCGTCCATGGTGGGCACCTATCAACACTCAAGTCTTACTGTAGTCTTATTTGTTATCTTGTGTAGTAGACAAGTAAGGATCTTGCCTAGTTATCTTCAGCTTTCAGTTTTCATAGAGTAAAGGCCTTAGAAATTCTTCACCATACATTGAAGATCCTTTATCAACGAAGCGAAGCACAAATCGATAGCTTTCTCCCGGACTATGTCTGCTATCTCAGTCTTGCTAAAAGGAAATATGATTCACAATTGATTTACATATCAACTTGTCACAAATAATATAATTTCCCTTCTGAATACCCCCTGTATGTGTATTTCGCTTTGCTCCGGTTTGACTTCAAATGTTCCGGCTGAAGAACTCGAACTTTTCAGCTCTACTTCTGAATTAAGCAAATCGGGAAAATTGTGTTGGTATTTTGCTGTGCTTGCCTCATTAAAGAAAATGTCACAAAATTGTACAATTCAATTGATTTTTTTGATGAAATAAGGTGGCTCATAAACATGCAGTGTCAGTTACATCAACAAAGCTTTAATTATTATTATTCGTTTGAATTCTTTGCTGCTTACTGGGGTCTTTATATCCATTCTGAATTTACATGGGCTTTAGCGAGTGAATGCATGTCTTTATATTTTCTAAATGGTTTTACGATAAGTGAGCCAAATATACGGTACCTCTTTTGATAGGTCTAAATAAGACATACAATCTACAAAACGGTCCTTTCATTATTTTAGAATACGCTAGCCAAGAATTGTGCAGATCTAGCCATTCATAAAGAAAAGGCCTCTTTCCCTCTTCAACATCTTTAAAATTGATGGTTTGTACGGTTTCTTTAATAAGTCAAACTTTAATCCATCTTTAATATTGCTTCCAATTATGTAATTTCCAATATCCAGGACATTTTCCACTTGGTACGTTATATCCCAAGTAGCAACACTACTAAATTTAGTATCACTAACAGGATTGGCCTCAATACCACTTGAATTATCATCAACATTACTAGAACTACCACTAAATGAGTTCGTAGTTTGTTCAATCACAAGTGAATTACTGTTATCAATCCTAGGCCTTTTAATTATAAACTTATCCATATTACTTTGTCATATAAAAATAATAATGTTTTTACCCAACCCGCTACTTCGCTCGGCTTCTCAAATACACAAGCAGTTACCTCGCTTCCCACACCTATTTGCAAACTTTTTTCCCTTAGCAAAAATTCTCAGTATCTCATCGAATTACAATTCTATTATGATGTAGAGCAAATAAAAAGCTATTATGCATCTAAAGTCTTAATACCTAGTTTTAAAAAAAATACACACAATTCGGAATTATTTCCAAACGTGTTAAGATTCTCTGATTGGGGCAACAACGAATGTATGGATGGGGGTATACATGAGCGACATTACAAGTCTGGGGAAGCCAGGGTAGGCATGACCCCCCCCCCCCTACATTTCCGGCCACAAAAGTATCTCAAGATAAAAAAAAATAGGCTCTTTCAATATATATATTTATATTAAATATATATATATATATATATAGTATTATATTATAAATATATATATATTTATATATATATATAATATATATATATATGATATTAGCAATCGGGCGGGTGACTCGGACCATCTTAGGCATAAACTTCGTCTCCCGACTTTCCTCTAATGCACTTTTTTGGTTTGTTTTTTTCCTAAACTTCTTTTTAACTTATAGTTACGTAATAAGCACATCAAAAATAATAATAATAAAATAAAATATAATAAAAGTTTATTAGAAGTTTTAATTAAAGCTCCTTCAGCCTGACCATGGAGGGGTGAATTGGACCACCATTGAGGGGTGAATCGGACCATCTGGTTAAATTCCTCTTTTACGTATAAAGAATTTAATATTATTTTACCTTTAATATAATAACTATTTATAATTAAGATTCGTACGGAAATAAAGGTTCCAGATAATGATACATTAAAAATAAGATAAAAATAAGGTGGGCCGATTCACTCCTCTCCACTCAAAATTTGACACTTTTGAAATTGTTTTTTATATAAATTTCATTTTTTATGTTAATTTTTACTTTAATATAAGTAAACTATTTATTATATTTAAATTAATTAATACGTAATAAAATTCAAACTAATACGTAAAATACGAAAAACAATGGTGGTCTGAGTCACCCCTTCATCAATTTTTACGGCGGGGTGAATCGGACCAAGTTAGGCCCAGTGATTTTGCCACTTACTGTTTGGAACAAAAATTTTACTTTGCCAGTTTAAGGCTAACATACTCAAGTGTATTCACTAAAAAATTAATTAAAATCCATTCAAATTTTTCAATTTTTAACAAGCTAAAAAAACTTGAATTTTTCAAGAATTTTAATTCTAATGAAGGCCATTTTATAGCCTCATTTATTATATTTTTAAATATAAAAACTTCTAATTAAGATTTCAATAAAACTTGTAGTACTAAGGTGGGGCTATAAAATGAGCGAAATTTTTATTTTATTTTTTATTTAGAGTGGACCGAATCACCCCTCTAAAAAAGGCGGGCCCGGTCACCCCGCCCGATGCTATATATAGTTTAACTGTGTGATCTTAAAAAATTTCATTGTGGAAAGTTCTTGTGAGGTTGAAAATCTAGGGGGGGCCATTGGGCGCCTACCCTGTCTTGTCAAGGGTTGAGAGTAGGTATATATATATAATATATAGTTATATATATATATGATATATATTATAATATATAATATATATATTATATTTTATAGTATATATAATATTAATTCATTTTTTTTATTATATATTATACACAAAAATATATTTACAATATTTGGTAATTTTTAAAAAATTAATTTACAGGGTTAACTTTCTGGAAAGTCAGGGAAAAAAATTTGGTCAGGGAAAGTCAGGGAACCGTTTTAAAATATGCTGAAAGTCGGGGAAATTCCAAAAAAGTCAGGAAATTTTAAATTTCCAAAGGATATATAATTGTAGAATGAGACCAAGTTACATATTTTTGAATATTATTTTCTCTTCCTTACTGTATAATTGTGAAATGAGAGAGATGTGTTTGATAAGTGAATGAAAAGGATGGGTTAGGGGGGAATGACATTCCATAAATCACTTTACTCCTGTTTCTTCATTTTTATGTTCACTTTAGCCTACCTATTCTTTCCATATCTTGTTCATAGAAGTGTTCAAAGTTACATCCTTCCGATTTGAAGTGTGATTGGTATATAGATTGTGTTTTTAGACTGCTATGACTATTGACTAAGTCTGTTATATATCTGCTTCTATTTATGGAATTAAACTTTTATTGGTTTTTTTTTTTAGGTTTGACGAAGTGGATGATTTGTTTTTATTTTTTTTTGCATGAAGGTATGTTGTTATATTTTTTTTTAAATGACTTCAAGCAAAAAAAAAAGTTTCTTTACGTTTAACGACCAGTGGGTGGACGTCAAACTGAACCTGGGTTCATTTCTGTTCACAGATTTACAATGTCTCGTACTTAATATTATGAAGATTTCTTAAGTACAGTAAAAGACTGCTAACAACCAAACAATAAGCTTTTTGCAATTAGAGTTTACGTGACAAATTGAATGCAGATGTGCAAATTCAAGATGACAGAAAAAGATATTAGGAAGATGTCCTCTGAAGTACAAGCCTGTCCAATGGCTCTCATCATTGGATCCTAGTATAGTTTTTCATCAGCCAGAACAAGGGAAACAAAGATTTGATTTATTGCTAGAGGCATTGTACACCAATAACCGAATCACAGATTCTGTTGCTGAGAAAGAAAAAGCACTATACTCTACTTTGCAGTGAAGCTCATTTCTACCCTTGAAATTAAATTCAAATATTTTTGGATGAGTGATTGTGCCTTTTTTATTGTCTTGAATGAGTTTTTTTTTTCTCATACTAGCACCTGAGAATCAATATTATGCGGGAATTGTTGCAAATTATTAAATTAGGACTAAAATTTTTGCATGGAAATGCGACAGTGGAAGGAGGGTTTTCTATAAATTAAGCAATTTTAGTGGAGAATCTGAAAGAACATAGTCTATAGCACCTGAGAATCAATATTATGCGGAATTGTGGCAAATTATTAAATTAGGACTGATATTTTCGCATGGAAATGCGACAGTGGAAGGAGGGTTTTCTATAAATTAAGCAATTTTAGTCGAGAATCTGAAAGAACATAGTCTGATTTCTCATAAAGAACAGTGCCCAATGCATAAGATCTCATGAAAGTATTCATAAAAGTTCCTATCACTCAAAAAATGTTGACAAATGTATAAGAGCTGCCCATAGGAGATATGAAGAACATCTCAAAGAGTCAAACAGAAAGAAAAGAAGATAAATAAAAAGGTTGAAAAAGTAAATTATTTCATAAAGATCAATAAACTTGAAGAGCAGAGAAAGATGTTAGAACTGAAGCCTTAACAGAAAGAGAAGGGCAGTATAAAATCAGAAAATTCAAATGCTGAGAAGAAAAGTTAATCTAAGTCTCCCCATTTAGAACTTGTGTGATTACAGTGGACTCTATCACCTAGGCTATTATGTAAGCTTTTAATTTATTTTCTATTTTGTATAAATAAAACTGTTTCTTTTTGGAAAAAATAAAAAAGCGAGTGCTATGGGTAAGGTATAGGGTGATTACTAAAAAAAAATATTTTTAAAATTCGAACATGATGATGAAACAATTTCTAAGTAAATTTTCAATAATTTAATGTATGAACGAGTAGATAGGCTCTCGTGAATATCTACCGGTAAGGTTTTACCACGAACTTAACGAACTCGCTGTTCAGGAAAACTTTGGTAGTTTGGTCAGGAAAGGGGTTAAATCAAAATCAGAAATTTTAGTGTGAACCCTGAAATTTATTTATTATAATGATTTATTATCAGTAAAAAAAAAAAAATTAGAATTTTCATAGAAAGATTAATGAACAAAATGTTCGTTATGTGAAACACATTTATAGTGGTTGTTTATCCTTACACGAATGAAATAAAGCCAAAAGTTATGTTGATTTTTGGATAGCTGTTTTAAGAAAATATTTTTAATGAAAATATAAACTGTACAAATAGTTCAGAAATTTGTTTAAAAATTTCAAAAGAAATTTTTTAATGCCATATGTCATTAATAGATTAAATGATTTATAGTTTTAATACCGATATTTACATGTTAATCAAGGGTGAACTCCACTACAATCTGCACTGGCAGAAAAATCCCAACGGTAGGAAGAATCATGTGGAGTTGCGAGCTTTGTCAAAAGCAACGGTAATTTTTGGTATTAGTCGTGCAGAGGTGTCACCCCTGATTTGTATGAAAATAGTAGAAATACTCTAAAAAAAAAAATAATGAAGAATAGTTGAAACGAAAATCGGCGTTTTAGGAAAGAAAAAAGTTATAGCTTCAAATTTTAAAAATCCCCATAGAATGATTCATATAAAAAAACTTTAAAAAAAAAAATACAGGAAATAGTATATATTATATATAATATTATATATATATATATATTATAAGCTTATTATATATAATTATATATATAATATATATATATATATATATAAATTATATATTATAATATATATATATATATATACTATATAATATATTAAAAATAATATATTATATATTATAATTATAATATATATATATATATTAATATTAGGGATATGGGCCGAATAGTGAAAAAGCCGAATTCCGAATATTCGGCTAAAAATTCAGCCGAATACCGAATATTTCGGCCGAATAATCACTTCGCTATTTCGGCCGAATAGTTATTTCAAAGTTCGGTTATCCATTTAGGGAAAAATAAAGAAACTCACACTGGTCAACAAAAAAGGTGAAATTTTTTTGGATGGATTTTGTAGCAGATATATTAGTAATTTGGAGGTGCTGATTCCATATATATTTCTCGGATTTGCTGTACCACATCCCGTTTTTGTGCAATCATGAATCCCTATTTTTGCATATTCCTAGAATGACCAAAATTCATGTGCGCACTTAACGTAGGCTGAATAGACGTTACCTTCCGCATTTATCTACAGTAGCCAGCAAGTTATACTGCATCGAATATTCGGGAAGCATGTGGTAACTTGAGTACGTCTACATGTATCAATGCCCACTGACCTGGATGATGTCTATCATCCATTCGAAATACAGTCAGTCGGATGGTCCATTGTTCACCCAGGGTGAACTTAACGATCTTGTATAGAGTTGTATTTGCCGAATTGTCCTGAGCTGTTGGCTTCGAAGTTGCATGGAAAATGACTACTGGACCATGGCACAAGAGTTAACATAGAAACATTTTAACAGAGAAGCAGAGCTGCGGAGACTCTTTCCTCTTCCAGTCAGATGGTAAACCTTGTGTATTTGCAGTAAAGTTGCAGGCCTACTACTCGCTAGGGACTCCCAGCATACGATGAAGGTGAGTGGCGACTGTTTAATTGACACTTTCAAGAAGCAGTATAGGATGTGTTGATTTACACAACGGGCCAACAGGTGATGCTGCGGGTTCCAGTAGGGTACTCTGGTATGCGATGAGACGAGGAGTATGCAAAAATCAAAGACAGTTTGGAGAGATACAATATCAGGTACATGGAGGGTTAAATGGCGTCGGACTCAAAATGGCAAACCATTCTTGCTCAGGTCAGCAAGACAGCTTTCACCTAAATTATCCCTGCTTCCGTGTGATTGGACAGACCGGGCGCGCAAAGGATCACATGACCAAAGAGGATGGCCACCAGGAAACCTTGACCGCCAGTGACCAGGACATCGCTACTGTGACCACTTTACAGAGGAGAACATCGTCTTACCTCCACTACACATAAAACTTTTTTAATTAAAAACAATTTAATTGAAAGCCTGGACCATGATGGTGAATCTTCCGATATATATGCTCACATTCATGAGTCAGAGTGACGGAGAAGAAAAAGCTGGCGATATTTGATGGCCCACAATACGGACCACTCCTCCGTGATGCTGCTTTGCAGTACACAATGAGCTGTGTGTAGAGAAATGAGCGTTGGAATACTTCTTCAATCGTAGCAGCAGAATTTTTCTGGGAGAAGTGGGCAAGCGAGAACCACTATAACATAGGTTACCAGAACTCTAGACAGTTGTCATTCTTATGGATGTAGAAATGAGTATAAAGTTGCACTATACTTCCTCAACTAAGTAAATTACCAGGAATAACCTAAGGCGAGTTGAACACTTCATTAAAGATCTAAAGTTTCATGGAAGGACGTTACCAGGGCAAGTGGCATATCAATATGATCGACTATTGTTGGAGATTGATGAGGGATATTCCAGACGCTATGCACGAGTAGATCGTCTACGAAGAGAATGTTACTACCATCAGTAGGCAGATGTTTACACTTAACTAAACCCATTCCCACATACATCTATATACAGTTCATTGTATGCCCATATTACTCTTACTATTCATAAGCTTGTATTATTATGTCTTAAATCCAATATCTATCAAAAGACATAGTATCATATCATTGCGTTTGTTTCTCTCCCAATTCACAAAAACAATATATATATATTATAGTATATATATAATTTAAATAAAAAAAAAAAACTAAACAAACCCCCAAACTATAAAAAACAAAAACAAACATAACCAACTAAAATTATCAAAAACAATAAGACCATGAAAGTCAACAAGCTGAATGAGAGTTCAAACTAACACTCCACTAAATAGTAACATAAAAACAAAACGATATTAATATCCATCTTGATTGATATACACTTGAATAGCTAGGAAAAGGAAAAGAAATTCATAAAAATTTCTACCAAACTCTGGTTACAACACAAAAACTCACATCTCACAAATGCATGTGTATGCAAAAACCCAATACATCCAATTTTTGGCACCCACAAACTCCAAGCAAACATAATAATACATATGCGACAAAACCCACGTCCAAGAAATATTAATCAGAAACAATTTCTACCCAATTTATATACAAGAAGCTATAAACAAAAGTAATAACTATTCTTACCTCGATAGGCAAAACCATTCACATGTTAAAAATAATTAACAAGAATATTTGAAAAAGTTCGAGTTAAAGATATAAACTAAACTTCATTTGAAATAAGCTCTAAGGTTAAAATGACAACATTAGCAGTTCTCCATTTCAGGGGATAACATATTTCTTGTGGATTCATAATATTTTCTCGCTGTTTCTAAAGCAATTCTATTTACTTTCCGATGATGACGGTGACTGAAAGTATTTATTGCTACTTTCTTCACAATTCATAGAAAATATGTCCAGTGTTTTCTCCACGCCAATTGAAGGGAATCATCATTGTCTCTCACTGAGTCAAAGTAGGCACAACTTATATATTCTGTTTATTTCTTTTGATGTACTTCCGCTATGTGCCTTTACTTTTATTACAAAAATACACATTCTTGTAATTTTAAGTACACCAGTCACTTTCTCACTACTCATAACTTCTTTACAAGTATGAGGATTTTGATGCCACAAGTTCTTTAAAACAATCCATTAAGAAGTGAAAATGGAACCTTCAACTTTCATTTCCCACTACAGTGCATCAATCAGTCAGCAGCAAGAGTCAGTAGCTAAATCTCAAATGCATTTCTTTCCATGCCTCCACGAACCATATTTTTTATGATTCATCTGATTCATTTTTGAAAAATTAGCTTGAATCGCAAGATCTAAGAAAGTAGCTACAACACGAAAAGAATTTATTCACATAGAACTTAGATAAGTCATTTTCTTCTACTGATTCTTAGACTCTTCAACGAGTGGTAATTATTCCACTGATGCTTTTGCTTTTAATTGCCCTATTTAAAAACTAGCATTTTTGTCTAATTATATTTATAAACCTAACGTTTTGTCCACTTCACGCTTTAACTGCCTTGTTAGTGATGTTAGTCAAATGGCTCAAAGTAAATGGAAAAATTTTGCCACTGAAATCTAGTCAGACATTTTCTGAATGCATTCAGCAGCGTATATGGATAGGGAACATAACTATTTGTATAAACAAAACTCTTTTAAGCCACATAAGCTTCATAGTCTCCAGCGTTGCTAGAAACGTCAACTTGAATTAATTTTACTGTTTGACAATTCAGCTAGCATCTCGTAAGATTTTAAGCTTTGCAGCTTTGTGCCAGTTGCACTGAATGATAAGAATGAAACTGACGAAGCCGATATGCTTCTGACAAGTAATATAAAAATCATCATTTAACAGATTTTGACCATAAGATTAGAATCCAGTTGAAATTGCATAGTGAACATGTGAAATAAACACATGAACCTTGATAGCAAAGACCAACTCTCACCTCACACACACAGCTACCATAGTTTTCCATGTATCCCGCCATATCACTAAATGAATTCTATTGTTTAGAATATTGAAAAAAATGTCAAAGGCCCTAATAGGATCTGACAAATGACAAAGATTTCGCCATATTGGCTACAAATATTGCTATTATTTTTATTTTTTTTGGAAAATAAGTTTTCTAAAATTTCAATTTTAAATTGAAATAGTTTCCCTTATGTTGACGTAATTATTGTATAATATAAGCTCAATATTCAGCAAAACCCGAACTAAGTTACGGCAAAAGACCCGAATACCAGACCACTATTCCAGCGTATTTTCAGCCAGAATAGCGCCGAATACCGAATCCACTTACGACATATTCGGCACAATCCACCTAATATATAAATAATATCAAATAAATATATAATACAAATACTCACTAACAAATATATATATATATAATAATATATATCATATACCCCAAACACTCCAATATATATATATATATATAAACTATATATATATATTATATAACTATATATATTTCTTTAAACAAAAATAATAATGAAACCTTTAAAAAAAACTGAAAAGTTCACTCCTCACTGACATTGAGTTGTCACCCCCAATTTTATTGAAAATCACAGGATATACTCTAAAAAAAATAAAATTGAACAGAATACCTACAAAGTGTAATCAGACACAGTGAAGAATAGTTTAAAATCTGGTGTCTTTAGGAAAGAAGTTACAGGCCTCTCAAAGTTGAATTTTCCATAAGATATATCTTCAGATGCAGCCAAAAAAAAAAAACATTTAAAACCAAAAATAGTCCACTCTAAAAAAAAATAATAAATGAAGCTTAAAAAAAAAACTAAAATGATTTGTACTTTAGGATCAAAAGTTAAGTACCTAAAAGTTTAACAATGTTTCTCAGCTATTTTATACAAAAAAAAATTAGGGGCTTTGGCTCGTTTAGGAGCCATCTAGTTCAGTTATAAATTTTTAATTCCATATAGCCTGGATTGTGGCTCGTGTATAACTAACAAAACTATATCACTTAACCTGAAACATAGAGGGCCTGAAAATGAGACCTAAACCTTGATGAGATCATGCATAAATAAACAAGCTCTATGGGCAGTTTTAACACTTGAGAGGGCATATAACTTTTTCTTTTCCAAAGAGACTAGCAATTTCGTTACTTACACATTCTTTATTATTATTTTTCTAGGTATATCCTATGATTTTCATAAAAATATTGGCTGACACCCTCTGCCGCTATTATTACACATGAAAATTGATTTTCTTTATAACGCCAGAATAGGTCAAAACCTGGAGGTGTGAAATTTAAAGCAAAAAAATTAGTGGGCCTCATGCTCTTTTTATGCGCCATCATAGTTCAGTTTTTGAAAAGATTGAGTACGTTATACAATTAGGATGTACCAGAACCAGTATTTTTGGTCCTGGCTGGAACCGGAACTTTCCGGAACCTTGGAAAAGTTCCGGCCGGAACCGGAACTTTTTGACTTCCGCTATACCTTACATATTCTACTTAAAACTTGTCTGATTAACAACAAGTGGAGTCTCAATAGAAGTATCTGGCATCGTGTCATATCCATATTGTAAAGCTCCACTTCTTGTAAGCCAAAAATTTGGATAAATGCGGATCAGTACAATTTTTTAATAAAATCAGGAATATATCGTATATAAAGTTCTAGGGTCATTCAAATTTTAAAAAGCTTTTTTTCAGAAAAGCTTTGTTTAAAAGGCTTTTTTCAGAAGCGGGGTAAGGTGTTTGAGGATAAAAGATCACGTTTATCTCACAACATGGGGAGCAACTTATTTTCCTACACCACAACATTTCAATTTTCAGAAGGCATTTAAATTTTTAAATCAAGAAAATTATTTAAGCTTTTTTTAAATTCTTTAAAAATTTTGCTATAAAATTTTTGCATTAAACAGCATATTCAGAAATCAATACAATATTTTTTTTGTAGTAGATATTCTAACTTTAAAGTCTAATTTTTTTTAAATAACACATTCAAATTAATATATACGTAATCAAGAGAAAATTATGGGAATCTTGTTTTTAAATATTTTAAAAATTACTTGCTTAAACAGTTTCAGCTGAAGTAGTTGTTTGTGTAGTAGTTTCTACTTTAAAGATATCAATGTGTTTTTTTTAAATAATAACAGAACCCTGTAAAAATTTATTTTATCCCCATCATTGTAGATTCAATACTAGAATCTAGTATTAAAGCTACCCAGTTGCGAGTTTAAATTTAATAATTTTTTACTTTATTGTATAAAAGCGTCCTCTCAAAAGTCTAGCGTCAAAGGTTCATTATTATCATGATATTTGTCCACATATATCGCTTTTCTGTTATTATTTTTTATGCATAATCATAGTTGAGTAAATGACAAATCAAATTACTGAATTTTTTTTTAAGAAAGACATTAGAGAAAGTAGAAAGTTCCAGTACAAAAAGTACTGATCATAACATAAGCTAGATGGGCCTAGAATGACGAACCTTAATTAAGTAACCTGAGAGTAGATTCAAAAATGAGAATAGATCTATTGGGTACGTATCTTGTAACCACTCATTGAAAAAAGGAAATGGGTAGTAACTTTTTGTGTTTCAAATAAAGAGAATCGATTTCACTCTTCACTAAATATCCATTCTTATATTGATCAGAAGAATATATCCATTGGTTTTCATAAACATGGGCAGAAGTCACCGGAAAGACAAGTCGAACAGATGGCAATGCTCAAGAGAAACCAAAACACGATAATAGCAATCACGGACCAATCGACATTAACATCGGAAGCGATGAACAAGCCCAATCGTGACCGGCAATAACATCTCTCTAACCCTACCAATTCTACTCTACATAATAAGACAAATAAGCAAATCTCTCGCAAAACACACAAAACCAACCTAAATACACCGCAACCACCACACAACCACAACAAAAAACAAGCAAAACACACAACCACCCCATGAGAATTGTCCCAAAAGCACCCACATACATAGATGAGAAGATATAAATAATATTTCAGGTTATAGACCAACCCGAGTATAGATAGAGTATTTATACATTATAAGCTACTTACGCCCCACTAGTCAATAGGATATACATA
The DNA here is from genome assembly GCA_015478945.1 of Trachelipus rathkii. Classification (NCBI taxonomy): domain Eukaryota; kingdom Metazoa; phylum Arthropoda; class Malacostraca; order Isopoda; family Trachelipodidae; genus Trachelipus; species Trachelipus rathkii. The sequence continues at coordinate 4,437 of JABUQX010028269.1, read as the reverse complement.
CTAAAACTCATATAGTATACTAATAAATAATACCACATTAATATATATATAATAAATATATATACATATCAAATAAGATATAAATAATATAATAATATACTAAATATCACCATAAAGTAATAAGAAGCACACCACAAAACAACGTATTATTATATATCATAAAGATACTATATATAGTATAGCAAATACTAGTAAATATATCTATATAATTATATATACTATACAAAATAAATCAAAATAATACAATCCAAAATCATATATAAAATAAACCAAGTACAATAGAACATGAACTAAAATATAAGGTAAATATATAATTACACATATAAAATAATATCAGTCATTCAGAAACAACTCCAGAAAACATACTCCCAAAGGGACAGTCAGAAAAGACACCACCTGGACCCTACTGAGAACCTGTCCCACAGCCTATAAACCCCACAATCAGAGAGAACAATAGAGCTCCTGCAATGCAAGATCCACAACAGGCCCCCTAGGTTGTCAAATTCACTTAACTAAATCCACCAGATTGTGGGCTCTAAGTCAACATATGAAATATTGGATTAACGTGCGAACCATCCACGATACAGTCTACGTTATTAACTATAAGTGGTATGGTCCATACATCTGCAGTATCAGTAACCTATATCTGCCGAGAATATTGCTTATACGTAATGAACAAACTTGGAGTGCTATACTATATGGATACACCAGACCCTATCACTAATAATTTAAGAGCAAATCCAACATGTTCTTAGATGTTCGCCCATCGATCAACACTCAACAGAACTGTGCCTGATCGTGAGACAAATAACTCCCCTGGAAAATTACCAAATTAACACCTCATAGAATTAGCATAGATGCATGCTTATCTTATTCTACAAGATGGAGCATTGCTTTCTTGCTCAATTTTCTTGTAATAATCGCCCCCATTGATGTTTTATAGTGTCTCAACCGGTGGGTGCTTTCTTTATCTTATGTAGAGAATTTATTAGGTTCACGGGGTGTATATATTCAATGAGGATGTATAAATCATTCAATAATAGATCTCTGTCTTGCTTGTCCCCTCTGAGACACTCACCGTCCTCCTAACAGAAAAAACATTGCCTAAACTCGTGTTCAAGGAAATTTCTTCCTCATAGACTACTTACCCCTCAATAAATCATTGTAAACTCCATTCCATAGCTGCCTCGTAACCGGGTGGCAATCTACTGACACTATCTAAGTCTCTGAAATCTCTATACCACTAAATGGGGTTCCAAACTTGATTGTAGCAATACCATATTTACTTGTGCGGTCGCGACACTAAGCTAATATATATAGGGCTTTACTTAACATTTACTCTCTGCTCTAAATAGGGTAAACAACCAAGTTGCGCGATATATACCTGTCCATGGAAAGTGAATGACCCAACAGCATCTTATCTTAAGCATTTAATAAATCCTATGCATTCCAAACACTGAATATTAGCTTGAACACTTTCAAAAGGTGTTAACCTCGTTGCCCTATAATCACGCCTAAAATCTCGTATCTTGGCGTCCACAGTTACTTCGAACGCAGATACTCTCCCACTTTCGACTTATCGTAGGATAACAACACACTTTTATACATCTGATTAAGCAAGGGTTGAAGAAGGCCTGCACTTTTACATATTAAAATATTTATTTTATGAAACCACTTCTCGCGTGACCCAAACCTAAGAAGTTTACTCAAGAATCAATTCTTGAAATCTTTTATACATCCTTCATTCCTGAAATAAATACAGAAATAATACGAGCCTAGCTTTTTCTCTTTCATCCTCAAGCTTAACTTTGAAAACTCATAAATTCGGTGATTATACACGTACCATGGTCTACAATCATGTATGGCATATATGAAGGATACAATAGTGGCTCTTCACCTGCAGCACTGAATCACGGCTGATAGGGACACCACTCAGTTCACTATGTCTTCCCATGGTATCTATAATATAGCCATATAAGTCAGACTACTTCTTTTCTATTTCTACATTTTTTATCCAACCAAATGTACACCAACTGATACCACATTAGCAATATCTTATCTTCATCAGCCTATATGTGAGAACCTTATCAAAAGCTTTGCTAAAGTCTAAAAATATAATAAAATATCAACTGTTCATCAGATCTCCACTTAACATAACATGAAATTCCAAAAATTACTTTTTGGCTTTCTTTCACAATTTCCCATTTTTCATCCAACACACCATTCATATCAACATACTGTAAAACTCTCTACTCCTCTACTCTCTCACAATCAACTCCTCACATTTGCCATTAGACTTCCTCGAACCATTTTCATCAGTTACAAGCCCATACACATAATCCCTCTTCATTCTAATTCCCTGGAATAAACTCGTATCTACTAAAACTTAGATATCGAAGTACACACTACTAACACTCTCTTCCCATTCCTTGTCCATAATGTACCCTCTCTTTCCGAGACATAATGAACTAACCATTTCCCTCTACTTATTCCGATTCTATTCCTATCTACCTCATTAAACTCATCTAACTTGTTTACACCTCTACCTCTTACCCTCTCTGATACCTTATACACATCACAATATTTCCAGAGATGTCTATCCGATTGACAATCACATTTCTTCAGATTCCCCAATCTATCCCATCTCCTATGATATCCAACATTATAACTTCCAGTTTCCATATATACTCAGTTACTATATACCTCTACACCTATATACCTCACATTGCGTCAACTAAAACTTAGACCTTAATAATTATTATCATCAATTACCACCATAAATAATTCTAGTTCTAACGTAAACCCTTCCTCTTTATCGCTTTCCTTCAAGCTGATATACCGACACTAGACTCACCCTACTTCCAGCACACATTACAAAACGCTAGCCATGAAAAACTTACCTATATCCTCTACCCCTGCACTGCATACATACAATTTCTCTCTACTCAACACCCTGCTGTTCCCTATAGACCATTCCATTAACTCCCTTCTCTCTCTCGGACCTTCCTTTGAGACGCAATAAATACTAAAAATGGTATCTGTATGAAAGCAAATACTACATTTATCATTACAAAGTTTCCACAGAAACCATGCTCTTGCCCATATACCAACCTAATTTTCCATCTCAAACTTTTCCTCTTATCCCTCCTCCTTTTAAGACTAAGGCACGCATCATATCTCAACACCGCTGCCTGACACGCCATCCCATAAGAGAGGACCACTCCTTTCTTTCCTCATTCTATGAATTCCTCTACCCTTCATCACCACTTTTCCTAAACCCTCACCAATGAGTTTCACAATGGCATCCTTAAAAAGATCCATGTAAGGCCCTAACACCATTCCTCCTATTACCACAATAAGCTAACAAGAGCCACTATGATATTGTGCGAATCACCACCAATATTTGCAACCTTCCAATAAAGTGCATCACACTTGCATTTTCCACCTACCTAAATCCACTTAACCGCCCAACACATATCCTCTCACCTATACAATAGATTTTAGCACTTGTACATAATTCACATTTCCCTCTATGATCTCCTCCTCTTTTTTTTCCTTTTAAATATAAAAAAATCTCACACAACCTGTACCATACCTTATCCTGTTGCTTTTGTTTCGCATACTTCTCATTTAAAGGATCAAAAATAGCAATCCTAATCCCTCTTTCTTTCCAACGAACTTCCACATTCTGTCTTTCCTTCGCTCATCTCAAAATGCCTTGCTTCCCTGAAAACTCCAATAAAAAGAATCTCACCTTACCGGTTCTCATATTCACGGATTCACACTTACATGTCATACCCATACCCAAAACCTTATCGACTCGTCCCATAATATCTCGCATAAAGATATTCATTCTTGCTCCAAATTCTCAGTGATAACCACACACTGCATCCCTTCTATAATCAAACCACGGCCACTTATATTTTTGGGGTGCCACCGGACAAACTGATAAACTTTTACAGCTCAGTGCCCGAGAACCGGATATTGCCGGCAATTCAGCACAATAATTTCACGGCCGGACACCGTAATTTCCATTTATAGACTTTCGCGACATTTACATAAACTATCAAAAGAGAATCTGTAAGAAAAACAAAATACTCTCTCGCGTATAACTTGTGTATGCAACATAAAATCTTACATTCTCGAGCACAATGCCACCTTCATAAACATAGTGAAAAAATCATCATCAAAGGGAATATCCTGGACAGACAAAGCAACAAGCAACATAGCCTCCGAAAATATTTATTGATACAAAAAGAAAGCTCTGTATGTATCTCCTTCACCCTAAAACACAGGAGGAAAACACACAAAGGAGCAAATACGGAGTCCAGAGACTCGTGAATAGGTGCGTTTACTTGAGGAGGAGTATTCTTCCCCAAGATAAGAGGATTGGGGCGATCATCAAAGGTATGAGCCATAGATCACAGAAATAATGAG